>CAMAPE010000038.1:11377500-11512500 GCA_945859875.1 Cuscuta europaea
TGGTTTATACTCCGTAATTTAATTGTAGAGAACTCCTCATATAGACCAAAAACACGTTTCCAAAAATGGTGATTATTACTTACATGCAATTCCAAAAATAAGATTTATCATTGCATGTGGTTGGAGCCCTAGTGGATTTAGAATTTAAGTTTTGGGTGTCCAATACTTTTTAACAACTACAAATTTAGAGAGTAATAAATAATTATACCAAATTTACACATATATACTTACATGTTTTTCAAAAGTCTAGTGTTCATGTGAACACCTTTGATTGGAGCACTGTCACCACCGAACCGCCGCCTGATCATCGGACTTCCGCCAAACTGTCGCTCTCGGACCGCCGCCAATCGTCGCTGCTAGGTTGCTGCCGGACCACCACCGTCTGCCACCGCCATAAGACTGCCCTAGTTATGGTGGGGAAGTAGGGGCAATTAATTAGTCATATCATTAGTTAATTATTACTTCCTCCGTCTCTTTTTAGTTGCAACAGTCAACATTTCACGTTTGCTAAAGCACAACTTTGACCGTCATTATATTTAATTTTGTATTAGTAAAAATAAATTAAACATTAGATTATAAAACTTAGTAATGAGACGAATTTAACAACATTTTTCAAAAAAAATAATTCGCATACATTAATAAATAAAATGTAGTCAAAGTAAAGTACATGAATAGTGTATATATTCCAATGTTGTAATTAATGAGATACGGAGGATAGTATTATTTTGACAAGATATTACGTAGTATTAGTTTATTATATTCAAGGAATAAGCCTAATGTTTAGTCTTATTTAAGGAAAATAAATTATGTAGTCATATTTATGTAATAGGATTATGTTTTAGTTCTGTTTAGAACAATTTACTATTTAATTTTCAAATATGAGTAATATATGAGTGGATAAAATACCCTAATGATTAGTCTTTAGGGTTAGAATTTACAATTAGAGTTTAGGTTAGCGGCTGTTGGCAGCGGAGGCCCGATGATCTGCACCGACTAGCAGCGGTGGAGGTTCGACTACAACCGAGTGTTTGGTGGAAGTGAGTTATATCTTCAGACCTTAGCTACAATATAATGGTGTTTCTATCGAATCACAAATTATAACTCCTATTTAGTAAAGTTTAAACATATAATTCCTATTTTTATATTTGGTGTGTAATTATTGTGGGAAATTTTTTTCTTATTGTGGGAAATTTTTCTCACTAATATAATAATTTGGTGTGTCTAATTAATACTAATAGCTATATACTTTCTATCAAAAGTTACTCACGATAACTTCTTAAAAAATCTTAAATATTCAGAAAAGCTCTTAAAAAAATTATTCTTCCAAACACATAACTACAACTTTTAGATTTTTTTAAATAGTACAAAAGATTTGAAAATTTATTATTATACCTACTAGACATGCACGTTAGATTTGCAATCCCTGACTTTCTTTGGTTAAATAGTAGCCGAGTACACATCATTAATTTCTCACCGATTGTTTGTGACAAAAGAACTAAACACAATGCAAATAAGCAATGGAAAATTCCTTTTGTACACGTCAATTGTTACACGCCGGGTTACACAGACAATTTGATCGATTACACAGACATATTGAGCGACGATTTACGAAGAAAACCGATTTTCACACAGACAAAAATAAAAAAATGTCTGTATCACAGACACTTTATGAAAAATTCAGGTTTAAAATGTCTGTAATACAGACAACTCTCGATATTTTATCTATATGGAAATCGATTTTCTTCATAAAACGCCGGTCAAATTGTCTGTCTAGCACAATGAGTTAACTAATTCATGAGCCCGGCGTGTAATTCAGGTAAACAGACAATTTGACCGACGTGTAACCCGGCGTGTACACGAAGCGGGACTCATCAGCAATACCATATTCACCTCTTTTTAAGCTGAAACTTTATCATGAGCCCGTTAGCTTATAACACTGAAATAGGTTAAATCGATTCATTTTAATTTCTTGAAGATTATAAAGTTCTGATTGAAGTGATTGGATTAATTGATTCTGTTCATTTATGAAAATATTATATTTAAAATATATTTTATTAATAAAACAAAGAAGAAATTATATGAAAAAAATTTAAAATTACGGTAACTTCAACCAATTCAGGTAAAAAAGTAACTTCAAAAATTTGCTTAAAAAGTAACTTCAAAAACCAGGTCACTAAAACGGCTGCATATGTAGGACTGTACATTATTGATAACCGAAGAGCTGAACTTGAATGAATCCAAAATCGTTTAGTCAATTTTTTGTTAAAACTCTAATTTAATGTAATATTAAATCAATTTTACTTTCCGTTATTCAATTTTATTTTGTTTCTAATAAAATTTACTACTTCGTCCCACAATTAAATTTTGTTTTTGACTTTTTCAATCAAATTTTATAAAGTTTGATCGTTAACCATTCAAAACTCACACTATTCTATGACAACAAAATTTATTTCATTAACTTCATTATGATATATATTATTCAAATGTTAATTTATTTTGATTTTATAATTATATATTTTAGACATTTAAGATCAAACATTTACCTAGAAAACTATAAAAGGTAAACTGTAAATTTGATTATGGGGAAGAGGAAATATATTTTTAAGTAAAAGTTTTACATTATTAATAGTTACTAGTATAATACCCATGCATTGCACAAGACATTTGTTTTATATATTTTATACGGAGTATTATATATATATATATATATATATATATATATATATATATATATTATAATACCTTTTAAAATGGAAATCTAGAACACAATAAAATTCAAAGGAATGTGAAAAACATATAAGACACAATAAAAACACATATACACGTTAATCATTATATGTAGTTACCAATGAAATCGTGAAAAAAAATCAATAAAATCGGGAGAGCTTTTCAGATATGTAGATTTATTTCTTGAAAACGGGAATTTTAATTGCTATGTTGGCATTAAACTTTTTCTATTTACATGGGTATAGCTCTCGTACACAACATGAAAATTAAATTTACTTGAAAAAATATATGTTGACAATAGTGGATTCAAATTTCTCCAATTGTTCTACATGAATCACGCATCCATGATCAGGTTTAAGGACCGTCCAATGAATTTGGAGGCCCCGGTTCGAAATGACAAATGAAGGCCCCCTAAAACAATAAATAATAACAACTTAACAATGAAATACAAGAACACTAGATAGTTCAATGTTATATAAGTTTTATAACGTTTAAAGTACACAAATTGAACAATCTTAAAGTAATATTACATCACTAATTGATGGAGTATATGGCCCAGGGACCCCCGGCCCACATACTTCCTCTACTACAATCAGGCCCAACAGGCCCAAACGGGCCAAGCCCAGAAAAATGGAGCTCTAAGCAGCCCACAATACGCAAAGGGGTGCCTTCGGCCCCATGGCCGAAGGCTACCAGTGACGGAATCAAGCTCAGAAACATCACAGGAGAACAAGGCTTGAAAACCAAGCCTTCGACAACTGCAGCCCTCGGCAGGTAGGAGCTCTCGGTTAGAAGAGGCATCACAGGAGAACAAGGCTTGAAAACCAAGCCTTCAGCACCTGTAGCCCTCGGCAGGTAGGAGCCCTCGGTTAGAAGAGGCATCACAGGAGAACAAGGCTTGAAAACCAAGCCTTCGGCACCTGCAGCCCTCGGCAGGTAGGAGCCCTCGGTTAGAAGAGCCTTCGGCCCAGCACCCTTCAGCCGAAGGCATCCACCTCGACAGAATATCCTCTTCACACGCGCCTTGATCACCGTACCAAGTACAAACGTCACATCCAACCACCGCATTTAATGCGGCCACATGCGAGTGCCAGTGCCACCCCGGTCGAGGTGACCCCTCGACCACCAGAAAACTGACACGTGTCCTTATCTAGCATTTATTACCACTATAAATAACACCCCTTTCCCCCATTGTAAACCACGCTTAATACATATCGAATATACACTCTCTCTCTTACTTATTTGCTCTGACTTCTCTCTAGTTATTCTCCGCAATAACCCCTCGGATAAGCTACCCCCCGGGTACACTATCCATCATTTGGTGCTCTCGTTGAGAGGTCGAACGATCAAGTAAGAAACCCTCCCCCTTCGCCAAACACTAGCCCTCTACCAAAATGGTGAGAACAACACGTGCCAACTCCAAAAACGTAGAAGACAAGAACCTGGCCCTCGGCGACGTCAACGCCCCCGAAGCCTCTCACAAGGCTCCCGAGGGCGGTGTCATCGCTGGGCTGGAACAGGCGGCTGTCGACCTACGCCTTCAGATCCAGCAGAATGCCCCCGATGCCCGCCTCGCCATCGAGGCCAAGAAGAAAAACCGGAGCGATGACCAAGTCAGCCCTCCGGTCCTCACCATCGACGTTCATTCGGCACTCTCCGCCTTCTTCCAGACGCTAACTCAGAACCCGGGTGCCTTCGGCACCCTGGCTCCAGCTCAACCCCAGGTTGGGGAGAACATCGTACTTCCCCCTCTGCCACACCCCTTCGGAAACCCCATCCCTCGGGTTAGGAATGACGAAGGGGTAGTGGCCCAAGACAAGGCCTCCCAGGAAGTTCAGTCCCGGGACCGCCACAATGACAACAGAGAAAGGCCCCGCACTTCCGCCCTCAACCGGCTCGGAGGGGGGCAAGACCGCCGAGGGCCCCAAGAAAGCGGAGGGTCTGTCTCGAGGGCAGACGAGGAGCGTCCCCCTCGGGACAAAGGCAAGGCACCCCTTCATGCGGACGATGCTCGCCACCAGATCAACATGGCCCACTCGGCCCAGGTTCGTTCGAAGGGGGCGGAGACCCTCCCGAAGGACCCCCCGGGACGAAATTATTGCGGCCCTCCAACGCCGACTTGATGAAATGGAGGCCGACAAAGCTCACGCCACCACCTCCACCCCTCATTCAGACCTCAAATACGAGGCCATGATGGCCAAAATGGAGGAATTACAGAAGAAGGTAGCCGAGGGCTCCGGGGAACCCATCATCCAGCTCCGGACCCGGACGCCATTCACCCCAAGGGTATTGGCGGCCCAAATCCCGGAAAAGTACCGAGGGCAACTCATCAAGCCCTATGAAGGAAAAACTGACCCCCAGGAGCACTACAACAGGTATCAAAACAGCATGATGATGATGGGGGCATCAGATGAATACTTATGTCGTTGGTTCCTTTCCACCTTGGAGGGACCAGCATACGAATGGTTCAATCGATTGCCCGAGGGCAGCATTGACTCTTGGCAAGATCTTGCCCAACGCTTCCTCACCCATATTGCCGGAAGGAAGCGTGCGAGAAAGCACTTCTCCCAGCTCCTCTCCGTCAAGCAACAGCCTGACGAAACACTTCGGTCCTTCATTGACCGGTGGATGAAGGAGACAGACGAGGTCGAGGGCGCCGACGAGCGTACCCTCCTCGTCCTCTTCTAGGGGGTTCTCCGCAGCAGCCCCTATGCACGGAGCCTCATCACCGACCCCCCAAGATCATACCTCAGAGCACCCCAGCGGGGGAGCCTATACGCCGACGCCGACGACCTCCACTCCTTCAAGAAGAACGAGGGCCAACCCTCGAAGAAGATAAACAACACGCCGGCCCCAAATGTGCCCTCGGCCGGAGGCCGAGACCATGGAAGCCACACCCAGCAAGGCCGTAACGAACGCCAATGGCGCCCTCGGCTGGACATGCCGAGGACTCCCCTCACGCACCCGGTGAGCACTATCCTCAACTATGCGGAAGCGCATGACCTTTTCCCCAAGGACCCTCGGTCGGCGAGGGAGATCTACGCCATCCACCAAGGCGGCACTTATTGCCGTTACCACAAAAGCACCTCCCACAATACAGACGATTGTGTCTCGTTAAAGAAGGCTATTGAACTCTTAATTCAACGGGGTGAGCTCCACCAATTCATCAAAAATGCCCCAAGGAAAAACACCGGGGAGAACACCGATAAAGAAGAAGGGGACATCGCAACAAAGAAACATGAAATCGGGAGGCTCAGTGACGGAGAGGAGTTCGAGGAGCCCCAGCCAAAGAAGCGCCACCTCCGCTAATCATGTTCCTCACCTTCGGCGTTAGTCTCAGCCTTGGGCCCTCGACCTCAAGGCACATTACCATCCCCTCGGCCTAGAGCCCTCGGCCTTGAGCGGTGAATCTTAACAAAGCCGTTGTGAAACAACGCACCCCTTGTATTCCGCTTATTTCTATGAATTTAAGTAAACTACAACACAATCCAGACATCTTATCGGCCCCTTCGAGGCCAAATGCCCAGGTATGGCCGATGGTTTCTAAAGACGAGGGGCCTGCAAAAGGCCCGCGTTTTTGAAGCGGGACGCTCGCCGCGTCGCCGGCGCGCAACGCACGGTGACAGGCCTGAAAGAATGGCTGAGGTGACGAAATCCCCAAACTTGGGGGTGAAACGGCAGTCGTCGGAAACCGACCAAGCCTAGCCCGCGCCGTAAATAGACGACGGGACCCCCCAAGGTTAAGGGACGGTTCAGCGCCGGGGGACTAACAGACGAACCCCCGGACGGATCACTTGGACCCCCTTTCGGCCGAGGCGGGGAAGCAACCCCCTCGGCCGAAGCCTAGAAGAAGGAACACACATCAGGAGGACTAACATACGACCTCCTGGCACAATCAAGGGACGGCCCAGCGCCGGGGGACTAACAGACGAACCCCCGGACGGATCACTTGGACCTCCTTTCAGCCGAGGCGGGGAATCAACCCCTCGGCCGAAGCCTAGAAGAAGGAACACACATCAGGAGGACTAACATACGACCTCCTGGCACAATCAAGGGACGGCCCAACGCCGGGGGACTAACAGACGAACCCCCGGACGGATCACTTGGACCTCCTTTCGGCCGAGGCGGGGAATCAACCCCTCGGTCGATGCCTGAAAGAAGGAACATACACCCAGAGGACTCCTGGAACTATCAAGGAAAGGCCCTCAGCCTCAATTCGATTCCACGTCACCAATGGCCCTCGGCCTTGGCATGATTCCACGTCACCAACGGCCCTCGGCCTCAGCGTGATCCCACATCACAACGGCCCTCGGCCTCAACATCAGACGGCCCTCGGTCTCAAAATCAACAACGGCCCTCAGCCTCAACATCAGGACGGCCCTCGACCTCAGCATGATTCCACATCACGATGGCCCTCGACCTCAACATCAGACGGCCCTCGGCCTCAACATCAACAACGGCCCTCGGCCTCAACATCAGAACGGCCCTCGGTCGCAAAATCAACAACGGCCCTCGGCCTCAACATTAGGACGGCCCTCGGCCTCAACATCACCAAAAGCCCTCGGCCTCAACGTGATTCAACATCAACAACGGCCCTCGGCCTCAGCGTGAGGACATCACAATGGCCCTCGGCCTCAACATCAGACGGCCCTCGGCCTCAACATGACTCTATGTCATAACGGTTTTGGCCTTAGCGTGATCTCACATCACCAACGGCCCTCGGCCTCAGCGTGATCCCACATCACAACGGCCCTCCGCCTCAACATCAGGACGACCCTCGGCCTCAACATCACCAACGGCCCTCGGCCTCAGCATGATTCCACATCACAATGGCCCTCGGCCTCAACATCAGACGGCCCTCGGCCTCAACATCAACAACGTCCCTCGACCTCAGCATCAGAACGGCCCTCGGCCTCAACATCAACAACGGCCCTCGGCCTCAGCGTGAGGACATCACAATGGCCCTCGGCCTCAACATCAGACGTCCCTCGGCCTCAACATGACTCTATGTCTTAACGGTCTTGGCCTTAGCGTGATCTCACATCACCAACGGCCCTCGGCCTCAGCGTGATTCCACATCACAACGGCCCTCGGCCTTCATCCCTCCGACATCTTTATTTGATGTCAGGGGCTATCATACAGGCCCATCGGCCTTCATCCCCCCGACATCTTTATTTGATGTTGGGGGCAATCACACAAGTCCCTCGGCCTTCATCCCTCCAGCATCTTTATTTGATGCCAGAGGCTATCATACAGGCCCATCGGCCTTCATCCCCCCGACATCTTTATTTGATGTCGAGGGCCATCACACAGGCCATCGGCCTTCAGCCCTTCGCCATCTTTATTTGATGTCGGGAGCTATCATACAGGCCCCTCGGCCTTCATCCCTCCGACATCTTTATTTGATGTCGGGGGCCATCATGAAGACCCCTCGGTCTCCATCCCTCTAGCATCTGTATTTGATGCCAGGGGCTCTAACACAAGCCCACCTGGCCTTGCACCCCTCCGTCACCTTTATTTGATAACGGGGGGGGGGGGGGGGTCCTTACAAGCTCCTTAGCTTTTTCATGCAGGATCTAAGGCTGATCTTGGATGTCCCCTCAGCAGACGGACACAACCGCCGCTCAACAATCAAGGCCGAAGGGTGCACTCTTTTTGCTTCATTCTGAGGGCATCCGGTGTACACTTTTTCCCTCATTAGGATTTTTTCCCACAGGGTTTTTTCCTAATGAGGTTTTTAACGAGGCATCTCCCCATTGTGGAGCAAAAGGCGTCACCCCTCGGCGTCTCCTGCTGAAGGCATGCATCACTCTACTCCTGTTTCCCTCGAGAAACTCTCGGCAAAAGGAGTGGGGGACTGGGGGACTCCCCTCGGCAAAACACGCAAATGTTAAAAATTTTCTATTTCTCAGCTACAGCAGGCTGAGGCAAGATCACAATGGCAATCTACTCCCCTCGACATGATGCTTTCGGCTTACAGAATGCCTCCGGCCACACAATGCCTTCGGCCACATGATGCCTCCGGCCACACAATGCCTTCGGCCACATGATGCCTCCGGCCACATGATGCCTTCAGCCACATGATGCCTTCAGCCACACAAAGCCTTCAGTCAACAAATGCCCTCGGCAAAGCACACAAATGCAGATCTCTCATTACTGTACAAACTACAACAAAGAAACACATACGAGCAACACACTTACACTCCCTTCAGGAAGCTCTCAGCCCTCGACATATGGGGGAATTGAGAAAATGAGGCACCCAACAGGACAGGGAAGCCTTCGGGGAAATCACCACAGCTACTCCTTTTCCCTCAAGTACCTTTCGGCAAAAGGAGTGGGGGACTCCTGATGGAGTATATGGCCCAGGGACCCCCGGCCCACATACTTCCTCTACTACAATCAGGCCCAACAGGCCCAAACGGGCCAAGCCCAGAAAAATGGAGCTCTAAGCAGCCCACAATACGCAAAGGGGTGCCTTCGGCCCCATGGCCGAAGGCTACCAGTGACGGAATCGAGCTCAGAAACATCACAGGAGAACAAGGCTTGAAAACCAAGCCTTCGGCAACTGCAGCCCTCGGCAGGTAGGAGCCCTCGGTTAGAAGAGGCATCACAGGAGAACAAGACTTGAAAATCAAGCCTTCGGCACCTGTAGCCCTCGGCAGGTAGGAGCCCTCGGTTAGAAGAGGCATCACAGGAGAACAAGGCTTGAAAACCAAGCCTTCGGCACCTGCAGCCCTCGGCAGGTAGGAGCCCTCGGTTAGAAGAGCCTTCGGCCCAGCACCCTTCAGCCGAAGGCATCCACCTCGACAGAATATCCTCTTCACATGCGCCTTGATCACCGTACCAAGTACAAACGTCACATCCAACCACCGCATTTAATGCGGCCACATGCGAGTGCCAGTGCCACCCCGGTCGAGGTGACCCCTCGACCACCAGAAAACTGACACATGTCCTTATCTAGCATTTATTACCACTATAAATAACACCCCTTTCCCCCATTGTAAACCACGCTTAATACATATCGAATATACACTCTCTCTCTTACTTATTTGCTCTGACTTCTCTCTAGTTATTCTCCGCAATAACCCCTCGGATAAGCTACCCCCCCGGGTACACTATCCATCACTAATGAAGTTTCACATGAATAGGGCTGTCCTCCTAGGAGTTCTCGTAGTTTCACAACCGATCATGTTTTCTAATTCTTCTAGACATGAGGGGCTAGAGCCTAGAGGCAAAATAGCAAATAGGAATTTTAAACAAGAACTGTATCATCTCAAATCTGTGAGTCTTCACCGACTCACCATATAGCATCAACAATTTTCAACTTACGTCCAAGCTTCAGCCTTCAGCCTTCAGCCCTCCAACTCTCAAAGTCTCCCGACTCCTGTTTCGAATCTCCACCTTCCAACCAATGCAAAATCTTGAAAATGTAAAAATTTAGAATTTAGAAGATTAAAAACCTCAGAATTAATCGCATATTAACATATGCTATAATTAAAATTAAAAAATAAATAAATACCTCTTATTATAGTAATCAATTTCGATGCTTAAAGAATAGAAGAGATCTGCAATAGAAAGGAACTTGCCCCTAATTTTTAAACACCGTTGAATGACTATGAATACACTGCCTTGCTTGTCCTTGAATACTTTCTCTTGAAAATTGTTTGGTTCTTAAGTTGTAATTTAAGAAGTGAAAAGTCATTAAAATTTTAGGAGTGAAAAAGTCCTACCCCAGCACAACCCTACATACATAATTTCCTAGTTTATTCATTCTCTATTTTGGTAGCTAAATATGAGTTGTGTACTTTCCAAATACCCAATAGTTTATTCATTATTTATTCTCCACTTAAGTTGTGTTCTATTTCGGTAAATCAGTCTTTGTCCAAGTTTAGAAAATAACAAAACTTTGCACCTTCTTCTTATCGGGTTCGGGTTTTTACATTTTATTTGAATATTGTTTGGTCTTTTTCCTAAGTCATCAAATTGATTTTCTTTTGGCCGTGTTTACGGGCTTCAATAGGTTATCTAGAACATGACTCCCAATTTATGAGGCCCCAAATTTTTTTAATTTTTAGTATTATATAATAATATTATACAGCGTATATTAATACTAATCAGTAAAATACAGTTAGTAAGGAAGAAAAATATAGATCAATCATTTTTTCATTGGTCATTTTAGTTTTTGTTTACTCAAATTGCTTCAATAATGAGTTCGGTTGCATTAAATCAAGTATTTAGTCAGTTTTAGAATTTTTTTATTACATTATTTAATAAGTATTCAATTGATTTAAGTATAAGTATTTGGATTGAGATTTTTTTTTTAATTTTTTATATTAATGTGAGCCTCAATTTTACATTTGAAACCGGGATCTCCGAATTCATTAGACGGCCCTGTTTGTTCTCATGAATTTCTATCAATCACGGCTCAAGATAGACGATTTATATAATACCTGTAGTCCTATGAGAGCTGTAGTCATTGCAGGGTTAGTTATCCTCCACATGGTGTGTCAAATTATTGAAAATATGTAATTTTCATATGTTTTTTCATATGAAAAATAGACAAGTTGTTGACATATTTGCTTTTATTGAGAAGAATGAAATGACATGATTGCTCCAATATCCATTTCATGCTAGAAATGACATAATTGCCCATATTAAGCAGCATTTTTAACCATATGTACAATCACAAGGGAGGAACACATATGAGTAAACAATAAAGTACTCCGTAATATCATAGGGTGTACTAATTACTAAAAACTTACTTTGTAATAAGTAAGATCGAAAGGGAATAAAATTATAAAAAGAGGGCCCTTATTTACGAGACCACTCACAAATATGAGACATTTTGTCTTTTGGAGTCAATTTGCCGGCCTGGGTGGGCTGGTGGTCCTTTTGTTTTTCTCGGCTGAGTCAGTTTTCAATAGTAAATGTTTTTTTGGGAGTTGGGAGGATGGTAGTATAAAATTGTTACCTATGAGTAGTCGATGAGTCCCTTCACCGTACAACCGGCTGTACGGTGAGCACCGTACAGTCAGTGGCATTTTTGTAATATAATGTGAAAGCCGTGGTTTATGCTATCTGAGCATTAGTGTAGTGTTAATGAGCAATAGTCCAATTTTAATGAGTATTAAGAGTCTAATAATGAGCACCATGTTATTACAAGAAAGCTGATATCACAACAAAAAAACGGTGGCATTTTCGTAATTTCAGTAAAAATCACGGTTTTCGTTAGATGAGCATTAATACACTGTTAATGAGCACCTGACGTATTTTATTGAGTGTTAAAAGTGGAATAATGAGCATAACATCAGTATCGATTGAGCATATGTAGCTTACAAAATAAGCATTAACATGAAAATAATAAGCTTTATTAGTTGAGCATCCAGATATTTTTCATTGAGCATTAAACCTCCTCTACTGAGTATTAAAACGTGCAATTGAGTACCGATTGATGAGCATTCCTAAATTATAAAATGAGCATTAGTAGGAAAATCATAAATTTTTTAGTTGAGCGAGTATCAAGACGTTTTCATTGAGTATCAAATCTTCTTTATTGAGTACTAGATGAGCATACGCAACTTACAAAATGAGCATGAAAAAATTCAAAAGCTCGTTTGAATTCTCTAATGTGTTGAAATTCAATTGTGTATGCTCATTTTTTTTAATCGTTATACTCATTCAAATATAACACAAACTCTTTTCTATAATACCTAAAATATTTTGTAATGCACAAACTAAAAAACTTAAGTTTGAAGGTTGATTGAAAAAAAAAAACAAACTCAAACATTAAATAATATTTTATACGTAGTATAATACATTATTATAATAATTGAATAAAAAATAAAGTAAAAGATTGTTAAATAAAACATAAAGAAAAGAAAAACAACAAGTAAATTAAAGAAAAAGAAACAAGGGAAGCAACAAGTCAAACGAATAAACAAAATAAAAAAGGAGAAAAGAAAAAAAGTAAAGCAACACGCAACACACGAGTAGTGACGACGAAAGAAAAAGAGAAGCAGCCGAACGATGAAAAAGAGAGCAGCAGGAAACACTAAGCTAACTAATGCCCATGAGAGTTTGAATAAATTACAAAAAGACCCGACTCTACCATGCTCTAGGTACAGCCGAGTCTATACCATGCACAAGGTAGCACCATTTTCACGTGGTTACTTTTTGCATCGGAAGTGCGAGCCGTTGCACATGTGATTAATTTTTTCCTAGTAGTGCACACGTTTGATTTGGCGTAGGTATCATCTACTACCTCCGTCTCACTAAGATTGGAAAAAAAAGAAAGTGACACGATTATTAAGAAAAGTGAATTTGTGTGGTTAATATTAAATTGATAAAGTTAGAATAAAGTAAAAATGATTTAGAGCCACACAAACTTTACTAAATTTGGTATATATGGGACAATCTTAGTGAGATTTCCCGAAAAGGTAAAATGGGACAATCTTAGTGGGACGGAGGGAGCGGGTATAATTTTTAGGCGTTTCCATTTATAATTGAAATTGTTACTTGTTTATAACTAAAATAAAAATATTTTAAAAATGTGAATAATGACTGGAGTAGTATTGAAATCATAATCACTTATATTCAATTTTTAAAGTTAAGTTATTATGACACTAAATTGTACTCCCTCCGTCCCAATAAAAACTTCCGACTTTGACTTGACACGAATATTAAGGAAGTGGAATAAAGTAGAAATGTATGATTGTAATTGTGTAAGAAAAAAGGTGAAATGAAAGTGAGCCACACAAATTGTCCAAAAATGGCAAGTGAGAATTTTTTTTGGTGACGATCCAAAAAGGAAAGTTGGAAGAATTTTATGGGAAAGAGAGAGTAGTAATTACGGAGTATTAGTCATGCATGTTTGTGCAAATAAGTTTATTTTAGTATTGTTTATGAAAAAATCCTTATAATTCATTGGTTAGAGTTATAAAATAAAAATTAGATTAATATTGTAAAAGTAAAGAATAAAATAGTATATTGAGAAGCTTGTTCACAATTATTACATTTTAATATAAATAATTTAAAAGTATTCTCCAAAAGGGAAAAGTTAAATGTTTAATTTATGAGAGCATGCATCTTAAAATTTTACATCCATGATTATCAAATATACATGTTCTACATAACCTTTATTTTTGATGTATTGTAATCGGAACTTACGTACCTCAAACATCATCTCAATATAATTAAACCTTTTGTATATATATGCTACATTCACTAATCACATATAGTTTCAAATAAATAATCTATATTTATATTTTGATCACAAATTATATATTCTATCATATAGTCTCACCAAATAAACTTTATCAATCAAATATGATCCAAGAAATAATCCACCAAGATCATGAGGGTGTTCTGGTGCGTCCGTCCGTAGGAGAAGCGCGTCCGGCCGACGGCGTTTGGCCGCCTTCCCGATGATTTTTTTGATGAAATTTTTATCACATGTTCTTCATCAAGTCTAGTTTATCCTAAAAAAAATCAGCTAAAAACTCGATCGGTACGATCTTCAAAACATAAAAACTACATGTTCAAATTGGTCCCATTTTCAAGGAATCAATTTCGGAACTAGATTTGACCATGTGGTAATTTGGTATCGGTTCCAAAACTAGATAACAGTACGTTGTACCAAAAATTGACCGATCAAAGCCCGGACCAATCATAGAACAGGATCCGTCCCTCCTAAGCTGTGGTCGATAAATGCTACTACGTACAAAACTTTAAAATTCAAATCTCCCCTAAAAGGTTTTCTAGGTCAGTTTTTAACTGGAATTGCAATATTTTATTCTTACGAAGTATTACTCCGTATATTGTTATTATTACTTTTACTGGTGTTGTACGTTATTGTTAGGGATGGCAACGGGGCGGATCGGGGACGGTTTTACATATAACCGTACCCGCCCCGTTTGGTAATTCCCCCGCCCCATAACCACCCCATTACCCAACGGGTAATTTTTACCCAAACCATAACCGCCCCAACGGGTAACGGGTATAACCGCGGGTAACCGCGGGTAATCACTATTAAATGTGTCATTGGTATTTTAATATGAAAATAATGTTTTAAAAGGCAAAAAATGGCATCAGCTAGATGACTCTAGACTTAAACGCCACTTTAAAGTTTCGCATGTCTATAATACGAGAAAGAAGACAACCTAAATGAGTTTGAATCTAAAAATACTTAATCTGAAAAATAATTAATCTAGAAAGAATCTGATAATAATCAAACAAGACTATTAAGATCTATTATGAACTTTCATTCTTACACTAGAGTTAGTACATTTGTCATTAATATATACACAAAGAAAATAGAAAATTCTCATCTTTTAGTTGTGGGACAACTAATAGATGAGAATGTAATAAAAATATAACTAAAAATAAACGGGGCGGGTACGGGGCGGGTAATGGGGCGGACATGTATAAAACCATAACCGCCCCGTTACCCGTAAAAACAAAACGGGTATTCCCCGCCCCATACCCATTACCCGATCAATGCGGTTTTCCCCGGTTTGACCGGGGCGGTTCGGTGCGGGTATCCACCGGATCGGTCACAATTGCCATCTCTAGTTATTGTTAATAGCATTATGCCATTATGTTATTATTATTATTATTATTATTATTATATTAATACAAATTATTTTCCTAAAAAGAAAGATGACACCCCATCCCTGAGAGGCCCCAACCCCGATCGGATGATACGTTGAGAGGATGCAAATTGGACTATAATCCCAATCTGACAGATAGAGAGTGAACTCTGTCCCCGGTACTTGCAGAGGCCTTATGCATTTTTAGCATAGTAACCCCTCATCGCAGTTGTCGGAATTCGAACTCGGGATCTAATTCTTATGCCACTCCCTTGCTATCAGTTGAGCTACGGCCACCGGTTACAAATTATTTTCCTAATATGAATTATGCATCATTTTTATTACATTACAATAAATTTTGTATGAGAATCGTGCAGACCATCAATGATGTACTTTTCGGAGTCGTTGCATGTGGGCTATCAAGGTACCTTGCCCTCGGATCTTCTAAAGGTAAATAAATTTGATGGGGTTTACTATTTGTATCCTCCCGTTATATTATTTTTTTGTCTATGTATATCGTTGGCAAATAAAATAGATCATAGATGTGTCCACAAACATAAACATGTCTGTTTTATCTTTCAACGAGATTCACAAACAAAAAACAATCTCTCACGCGGTGGGTATAACACTGAGTATAAGAGAGTGAGTAGAATCGTAGAAATAGAATTTTCCAGTAAACTTCATTATCCGGTACTTCCTACGTCTAAAAAGGTTTATCAAATTGATTTTTTTATCAACGTCAATCAACTTTGACCAATGATATTTTATTATGAAATTATTTTGAATATGAAAATTATATTAAAATGTTTCGTATTCGAAATATTTTTATAAAAGTATAAAAGTTATAAATTATAAGCATATATAATAATTAATTAATATCATTGTCTAAAATTTGTCATCTTTGACCATGAAAAATCAATATGGTAAACCATTTTGGTTCAGAGGTAGTAAGAGTTAGAGATATTTTCGTAATATTACGTAAGAAATTAAAATATCTTCAAGGTCATTGCAAGATAAATTTAAGCACTAGTGAAATAACTACAAGTACTGTTGAAATACTACCCCGTATATATATATAGTACTATGGTTCATTGCAGTATAAGTCATATTTTTGCCTCTTTTAGTGTTTTGTTGTTGTTCAGAGTCATTTTTTTATGAATTATCACAACTAAAACTACATTTATTGTATGTCTTTTAGAAGTGAAGGACGGCGTCCGGATCACTGGTATGGCGATGGTAAATTTACGGCCACAACCTGGGCCTCAGGTATTTAGTTTTATTTAGTTTTACTCTATTCGATCAGGCAGAGATTAAGAGTAAATATACTAGGCTTAGTTAAGATAATAGTGAGTGAGTAAATAGGAAAAAAGGGAAAATTTACTATAAAAATGTAAGAAAAAATTGACTTCCTTTGATTTTAAGCCCTCCATATATATCCTCAATGTTTTTAACGATTTGCCTGTGTACAAATGACATGTAAAGTGATGTCTACAAATAGATTTTTCCTAGCTATAATAGTGTATTCACAAGTGGACATGGTTAACTTGAAGGAGATGACAAAGTTGATGAATAGCGATAAATCGGGCACCATGTGGGGTAATAAATTTGGGTTCATGCTCTTGCCTGTGCATTGCTTTCACGCTCCCAACGATCCTCTCCAATTTGTCAAGAGAGCCAAATCTATGATTGACAAGAAAAAACTATCCTTAGAAGCCATTTGCTCCTACAAAATTGCGGCTTTTCTCATGTCTTTCCTTGATATTAAGGTAACTGCTTATATATTGTCCATCCAAGTTTTTCTACTTTTAATATATTAGAGGCGCTTTCATGAAAGCAACGTTTCAATTCTGATTTAAGTTAGTCGTTGGATATAGCTCGTGAGCATGTTCAACTATCGGATCATATGTAACACAACATTCGCGATCTCAAATGTGATTGGCCCACAAGAAGAGATCTCCATTGCAGGCAACCCCGTTACATACATAAGAAACTCCCCATCAAGCTGCCCTCATGTATGTCCATCCCCATTACTTGTGCAATCATGTATCATGTATTTTAAAAATTAAATTCCCTATATAGGAGTACTACACAACAACCAATTTCACAAGAAAGAGTACTATTGTATTCTTTCTACAATATAACGCGTGCACTCTCAATTACAGAATTTTTTATTCTTTTCCTTGTTATTATGACTAAATAAATCATACGGAGTATTTTACAAAAAATCATGTTTAGTAATATCTCAGAACTTTATCATCTTCAATCAATCTCGTAAATGTTTTATGTAAATCAATTTGAAATAATTAAAGAGGGTACTAAAAAAAGTATATATATATATATATGATATCTAACGTGAAATTGTGGTTAAATTTTGGAGATGTGAATTAATAACGTAGCACCCATTGCATGCAGGCAATCACAATACATATGGTGAGTTATAATGGCAAAGCAGACCTGCAAATCTTGGTTGCCAAAGACATCATTCCCGACCCGGACGTTCTAGCCAGGTATTTTGAAGATGCTTTGATGGAAATGAAAAAGCAAGCTGCAGAGGAACAACCCACATCAGGGTTTTAAATTGTGGTTGGAGCAATGGTTGCACATTATGAGATTTGCGGCTAATGTGGCATGAAACAATTTTAAGTTCGCATAAGATAGAAATAAAATGTTTTTTTTATTTCTTCTACACTTCTTCTATTAATAATTATTAAATAGTGATGCATTTATCTAGAATATTCTATGTAGAAAAGGCTAGAGATGATCTAGAGAGTTAAAGCTAGAAAGTATTCTAGAAAATTCTCTACTAGAGAATTCTTATGTAAAATCTAGAGTAATTAGACATAGATGTAGAATACTCTAGAATCATAGCATTTAATAAGGATCTAGAATGATCCTCTAGCTCCTATAAATAGGACTCATTGTACTCATTTGCAAACCAAGCAAAACCAAGAAACATCAATACAATACTACTTTTCTAGAGACAAGAGCTCTCCTCTAAAACACATCATCTACATTACACCTCACTAAAATCACTTATTCTACTCATACAACCAACAACCTCTTCTATTTTCTAACAAGTGGTATCAGAGCTTGTTCGATCATAAGCGGGCATTATGACGACATCAAGCTTCTCGGTATCAACTCCGATGTTCAATGGAGAAAGCTATGACTATTGGAGTGTCCGTATGAAGACTTGCCTAGAATCACATGATCTCTGGGATATTGTTGAAGAAGGAATCATCATGCCGGAAAAAGGAAGCGACGACGCATCAACTTCCGAGGTACGTAAGAAACAAAAACAGCAAAATGCTAGAGCTCTCTATCTTCTTCAACAATCCGTTTGTGATACTATTTTCCCGAGAATAATTCGTGCTACTACGGCAAAAGAAGCTTGGGATATTCTTAAGGAGGAATTTCAAGGAAATGAGAAAGTTAGAACTATTAAATTACAAAGTTTAAGAAGAGAGCTCGAAAATTTAAAGATGAGAGATTCTGAAATGGCAAAAGATTATTTCTCTCGGGTTATACATATAGTCAACGAAATGAGAACTCTTGGAGAAAACATAACCGACGAGAGAATAATCCAGAAGGTCCTAATCAGTCTCCCTGAAAAATATGATCCAGTAGTTTCGGCTATTGAGGAGTCAAAAGATCTATCAAAAATGTCCATCACTGAATTAATGGGGTCGCTAGAAGCACGTGAGCAAAGGCTAAACAGACGACACGAAAGTTCATTAGAAAGTGCCTTCCAGTCTAAGCTCAACATTAAAAGGAATCACTCGAGAAATGGTGAAAACTTTAAACCACATAAAGATGAAAATTCTAACAACAAGGAGAGGAAGACGAACTTTCCACCATGCAAAATATGCAAGAAGACTAATCACTTAGAGAAAGATTGCTACCATCGAGGAAAGCCACAATGCAGAAATTGCAAGAGGTTCGGGCATGAAGAAAAAGATTGCAGAGATAGAAGAAACTATCAGGCCAACTATTCTGAAGATTTTAAGGAGAAGGAGTACATGTTCTACGCATGTCACTCAGCCATAGAAGCAAAAGAAGAAGAGTGGTACATCGATAGTGGGTGCAGCAATCACATGACATCCAACGAGACCATCTTCCATGACTTAGATACCTCTATCAAGACAAAAGTCAAGATGGGCAATGGCGATTTGGTGGAGGCAAAGGGGAAAGGTACCATTGTCATAGATACAAAGAAAGGTACGCGCTTTATTAGAAACGTTCTCCTAGTGCCACGCCTTGCACAAAATCTACTAAGTGTTGGCCAAATGATGGAAAGTGGATATGCCTTGCACTTTGAGAAAAATTCTTGCCGAATTTATGACAAGAACAATAATCAAGAAATTGTTGAAGTAAAAATGGGAAATAATAGAAATTTTCCTATTCAATGGCAATATCCACAAAAGGCGATGGTGGCTCAACTGAGTGATACGAGTCTATGGCATCGAAGATTTGGGCACTTCAATCTCAATGCCTTGAGATTACTACACCTAAAGAAGATGATGAGAGACATGCCTCTACTGGATGAAAAAGAAGGAGTATGTGAAGGATGTATGGTTGGGAAGCAGCACAGGCAACCATTTCCAACAGAAAAGACATGGAGAGCCAAACAGATACTAGAGCTTGTCCACACCGATGTTTGCGGTCCAATGCGCACGCCTTCAGTTTCGAAGAACAGGTACTTCATACTCTTCATCGATGATTACTCTAGGATGACATGGGTGTATTTTTTCCAAGAAAAATCCGAAGTCTTTAGAATATTCAAGAGATTCAAGAACTTCGTGGAGAAACAGAGTGGTCATCAAATCAAGAAGTTGAGAAGCGATCGAGGTACCGAATACAACTCAAAAGAATTTGACAAGTTCTGTGAAGATGAAGGTGTAGAGCATCAACTAACAGTAGCATACACTCCACAACAAAATGGGGTATCCGAAAGGAAGAACCGCACAGTCATGGAGATGGCAAGGTCTATGTTAGCTGAAAAAGGAATGCCTAAAACGTTCTGGGCAGAGGCAGTATATACTTCAGTCTATCTTCTAAACCGGTGTCCAACTAAGGCGGTTTTAAACAAAACACCTATTGAGGCATGGTCTGGACAAAAGCCTTCAGCCAAACATTTGAAGGTCTTCGGAAGCATATGCTACATTCATGTTCCCTCTGTTAAAAGGCACAAATTAGAAGACAAGACAGAGAAGGGCATCTTCCTTGGCTATAGCTCCAAATCCAAGGGATATCGAATCTACAATCTCGAGACAAAGAAGTTGGTGACAAGTCGAGATGTGGAGTTTGACGAGCAAGCCTCTTGGAATTGGGAGACAGAAAAAGTTGAAAGAAAGACAACTACTGTCCAACTAGAGGAAATACCAGAAGAGGAAAATCACGATCAACAAAGCCCCACGTCTACTCCAAGATCCTCTTTTGAAGCTAATACATCAAGAAATCACGTCTCCTCACCAGAGTCCCCACCTCTTCGGGTAAGAACTCTAGCAGACCTATATGAGTCTACTGACATCTATGAAACATGCAACTTTTGCTCCTTGGAGCCATATAGCTACACCGAAGCCTCCAAAGAAAAAGTTTGGATTAAAGCAATGGAGGAGGAGATCAAAATGATAGAAAAGAATGATACTTGGGAAATGGTAGATCTTCCACATAACAAGGAGGTTATTGGAGTCAAATGGGTGTATAAAACAAAATTGAACCCCGATGGCTCAATTCAGAAGCATAAGGCAAGGCTGGTTGCAAAGGGGTATGCTCAAATACCGGGAGTTGACTACACAGAGACGTTTGCACCAGTTGCCCGGATGGACACAATAAGAACACTCATAGCTCTTGCTGCTCAGAAGAAATGGAAAATTTATCAGCTAGATGTCAAGTCAGCCTTTCTAAATGGAGAGCTACGAGAAGAAGTGTATGTGGAGCAACCAGAAGGATTCATCAAAGAAGAAGGAAAAGTTCTTCGTCTAAAGAAAGCGCTTTACGGGCTCAAACAAGCTCCACGAGCGTGGTATAGCAAGATTGATGGATACTTCACCCGTCAAGGGTTCAGGAGGAGTAAGAACGAGGCTACACTATACATCAAATCCCAAGGTAAATCTGACATTCTCATCGTCTCTCTATATGTTGATGACTTAATTGTCACGAGAAATAATTCCAAATTAATTGAAGAATTTAAGAGAGACATGATGAACACTTTTGAGATGAGTGACTTGGGATTAATGCACTACTTTCTTGGCATGGAGATAAGTCAAGAAGAAGAAGGCATATTCTTATTTCAAGAAAAATATATTAAGGACATGCTAAAGAAGTTTAAAATGCAAGACTGCAAAGCCGTCGTTACTCCACTGGTTCCTAATGAAAAATTGAAGAAAGAAGATGGGTCAAAGCAGACGGATGCAACCAATTACCGAAGTTTGATTGGGAGTCTACTCTACTTAACGGCTACGAGGCCGGACATCATGTATGCTACAAGTTTGCTCTCGAGGTTCATGGAAAGTCCAACTGAGACTCATTATGGAGCGGCAAAGAGACTCCTTAGGTATCTACAAGGAACCATCAATTATGGTATTTGGTACAAAACAACTCCTGACTCACGACTAACTGGATATAGCGACAGTGATTGGGCTGGATCTCAAGATGACATGAAAAGCACCTCCGGTTACGCATTTAAGCTGGGTTCGGGAATTTTCTCATGGGGATCAAAGAAGCAAGATTCTGTTGCACTATCTTCAGCCGAAGCCGAGTATGTTGCAGCAGCCGGAGCAGCGTGCCAAGCTATATGGCTAAAAAGAATATTAGAAGACATGGGTGAATTGCAAAGTTCTGCGACTCAAATATTTTGCGACAACAAGTCAGCTATTGCGATGGCTAAAAATCCAATTCAGCACAATCGTACTAAGCACATCGATATCAAGTATCACTTCTTGAGAGATGTCCAAGCAAAGGGGCATATTGAGATGAAGTACTGCCCAACAGAAGAACAATTGGCAGATATTTTCACGAAGGCCCTGCCAAGAGACAGATTCCAGTTTCTGCGAAGAATGCTTGGAGTCACCGATAAATGCATCAAGGAGGAGTATTAAATAGTGATGCATTTATCTAGAATATTCTATGTAGAAAAGGCTAGAGATGATCTAGAGAGTTAAAGCTAGAAAGTATTCTAGAAAATTCTCTACTAGAGAATTCTTATGTAAAATCTAGAGTAATTAGACATAGATGTAGAATACTCTAGAATCATAGCATTTAATAAGGATCTAGAATGATCCTCTAGCTCCTATAAATAGGACTCATTGTACTCATTTGCAAACCAAGCAAAACCAAGAAACATCAATACAATACTACTTTTCTAGAGACAAGAGCTCTCCTCTAAAACACATCATCTACATTACACCTCACTAAAATCACTTATTCTACTCATACAACCAACAACCTCTTCTATTTTCTAACAATAATGTGAGAAATAAATCTATTTATTGGAGTTATTGAGTACGAAATTTAATAAAAATATTACGAATAATTCTTCTAGCACATATATAGATGTAAACAAAGAACCAATTAACACATAAGAATACAATATAGCAATTAAAAGTGAGTAGTAACTAAAATCATGATGTATTCCATCTGTCCCATTTAAATGGGAAAAAGTTCTCACTTTTCGAAAAGAATGTTGTCGGGGAAACTTATGTTGGGACAGAGTATGTTTTTGTGTTATGACCCAAAATTATCATCGTTTTATATATATTAATAATATCATGTCTTAATCTGTATGCATGTTTTAAGATATATCTTTTGTGCTGTTATCAAAGATTGTTGTGGTATTTAAGATATGTATACTTTTTTATCCCGAAAACCACCAAAAAGGTAAAGTAAGATTTGGGAAACTTGTTGGAGGTATTGGTCCTACCAAGGTCTCTCTTCCACTTTATTTGTTGAGGTTTACACCCTATGTTTTACTCCAACTTTGGTACCTTTTACCTTGGTATATTACCTGATCAATAATATACATGTTGACTCCTTAATTACCTGGCTTTGGCCCCTTGTGCTGTCCGCTGCAGTTTCTGCCCCTTGTCTTGCTATACCCGTGAGCTTCTGTCTTTGTTAGCCTCACACGTGACTTCCCTTGGCAGCCTATTTGTAGTCCTTTGTTTGCCCCTTTGAGTTAAGCCTGCAGAACATTTGAGAGCAATGTCTTCCTTCTTCCTCCTTGCTTGAGAGTTCCTTTGTGGTTAGAAGAAGAGAGTAAAGAGAATAGGTGTGCTATAGCCTCCCTAGAGTGATGTATGTGAGTATAGTGGAATAGACCTGAGCCGGAGACGGAATACGATCCTAACAATGGTATCAGAGTGAGGTTCACCGTCTGCCACCGCCGTCCGCCGCCGTCCGCCGTCGTCAGCCGATTCGAAGTCCTGGAGGTCACAGCTCATCCGCTGAAGTTTCGCTTAGTGCCGTTGCTTCCCGTCCGTCTCAAATCTGCCTATCTTCGATTCTGGAGGTCACAAACCAGAATCGCCGCTGCATCGCCGCCTGGAGATCGAGTCCGACGCGATGGTGCTAAAATCATCCATTGCAGTGTCCGCCATCGCTGACTGGAGAATCTCCGCCAGAGCCATTGCCACGCCGCTGTCGCCATCCGAGCCGGTCGCCGCCGTCTGAGAGTCTCGCGGAAGTTAGCCAAAAGCCCCCACCTGCGATTTTTGTGGTTCGCAGGAGGTCCGGAGTTCGTTCCTCGCGGGACGCAGAAAGCAGAGACGAAGGGCGTGGGCCCTGTGCTTTGGTAGCTTTTGTCGCTGGTCTCCACGCAGGAAACTGGAGCAGGCCTTTTAGGCCGACTTGGGCTGCTATTTTTGTGCTGGCGAGACTTGGGAGATGGAGCTGTTGAGTTGCTGTTTTGGACTTGGCTGGAGCTGGATTGCTTCTGGATTTGGGCCGAACTGCTCTTGGGCTGACTGGGAGCTGGACTGCTGCTTTGCTGTGCTGAGGCTGTTGGACGGGCTGGAGACTGGACCTGGAGCTGGAACCAGTCAACCATCGATCAACCGCCGGTCAACCGCCGGTCAACCGCCAGTCAGCCGCCGGTCAACCGTCAGTCAACGCCGGTCAACGCCGGTCAAACTCAGGTAACAGTTCGAAAATCCCAAATTTTTAATTGGGTAGGTAAGGTCGAAACCCTCTCCTAGGGTTTCGCTAAGGTAAATTGGCGATAAACACCCTAGGTGCACCAGGTGCCTCAGGATTTAATTTATTCCCCCTCCCCGCGGGCCGCCGGTAGATTGTATCCCGGCCGCCAACCCCCCAGGTGCGTTTTCTAAACCCTATCCTTTGTGGCAGATTGTTTAGTTGTGTAAATTGAATTGCAAAGTGTTGTTAATTTCAATTCTTGTGCGTAGGGGTGGTTTTTTGGATGTTAGGGGTAGAATTAATTAATCTTAATTGCTGCCCGAAGCTGTTTATGTGCCAAACTGTCCAAAATTGCTATTTGTTGCATGCTGCCCCTGGTTATTAAAGTGAATACTTTATAGCCCGGGTTGATTTATTTTCTGTCAAATTTGTCTGTTTAGCTTTGTGTTGTTTTGTGGTTGATACCATGGCTGCTAATCAGTATGGTATGCTTCCATTTAATGGAAAAACAGATTTTGATATTTGGAAACAGAAAATTAAGTGTGTTTTAATACAACAAAAGGTTTTCAGAGCTATCACTGGTATTTTCCTTGAATAAGAAGATAAGGCTAAGCAAAGTGAAATGAATGAAACTGCTTGTTCTACTATTTACTTGAATCTGTCTGATTCTGTGCTTAGGAAAGTGGGTATTATTGAATCCGCCAAGGCTTTGTGGGAGAAATTGGATAGTCTCTATACTCATACCTCTTTGCCCGGGAAGTTGTTTTTACTTGAGAATTTCTTTAGGTTTAGGCTTGACCTGACTAAGGATATAGATGAGAACCTGGATGTGTTTAATAAACTGATACAGAATATCAAACAGGCAGGTGATAAACACATAGATGATTATACCCCCATAGTGTTACTTAATGCCATTCCCGACTCTTATAATGATGTTAAGTCCGCTATTAAATATGGTAGGGATGATATTTCGTTAGATATTGTTGTTAATGGGTTAAGGAGTAAGGAATTAGACCTGAAGCATGCTAGGGGTAGTGCTAGTCAGTCCAGGGACTCTGGTGAGGCTATGTTTGTTAGAGGTAGATCTAAGGGTAGGTTTAAGAACTTTAAGCAAAATAGTCAAAGTAAGAACACTAGTCAGCCTGGGAGAAAGAGGAGCAAATCTAGGAAGAGAGTGTGTTACAATTGTGGTAACGCTGGCCATTTCATTAAGGATTGCCCTAACCCTAAGAAGACCGAGCATGCTAGTGTAGCTGTTGATAGATGTGACCTTGGTGACATTTTGATGGTTTGTGATCATGTTAATTCTGTGAGAAATTCCCTGTCTGAGCATGAATGGTTGATTGACTCTGGTTGTACGTATCACATGTCCCCCTTTAAAGATTTGTTTTCTTCATATGAATTATGTGATAGTGGTTATGTTTCCTTACCTGATAATAAGAGATGCAATGTGCTTGGTGTTGGTGATATATGTCTGAAGTTTTCTTGTGGCTCTGTGTTTACCATTAAGAATGTGAGGCATGTCCCTGATTTGTGTCATAACTTGTTATCTGTTGCTGCTTTGGAGAGTAGTGGTTTACAGGGAAAGTGGGGGAATGGTTGCATGAAAATCTTGAAAAATTCTCTTGTGTTGTTTAAAGCTGAGAAGGTGAATAACCTTTATGTGTGTCATGCTAAACCTTTTGCTGAGTCTGTGAATGTTGTATGTTCTGATAAGACCTCTTTGTGGCATAATAGGCTAGGACATATGAGCAATAAGGGTTTAGATGTCATGCGTAGGGCTGGTTATTTTGGTAAGGACTCTGTGACTTCTGTGCCTTTCTGTGAATCTTGTGTGTTAGGCAAGCAGCATAGAGTCAGGTTTCCTCCATCCTCTTACCCTAATCTGTCTAAGTCTTCGTCTGTGCTTGAATATGTTCATGCCGATGTTTGGGGTCCTGCCAGTGTTCCTACCCACGGGGGTAGGAAATATTTCCTTTCTATTATTGATGACTTTTCTAGGAAGGTGTGGGTTTGCCTTTTAGAACACAAGTCTGATGTGTTTGTGAGGTTTAGGGAGTGGAAAACCCTAGTTGAAAACCAAACTGGCAGGAAGGTTAAAACCCTTAGGACCGACAACGGGTTAGAGTTCTGTAATAAGGAGATGGATAAGCTGTGTGTGAATTGTGGGATAAAAAGGCACAAAACTGTGCCTTATACTCCCCAACAGAATGGGATAGCAGAGAGAATGAATAGGTCTCTGTTGGATAAGGTTAGAAGCATGTTAGCTACCTCTGGTTTGTCTAAGAAATTCTGGGGTGAAGCAGTTACTACTGCTGCCTATTTGGTTAATAGGTCCCCGTCTGTTCCTCTTGGTGGTAAGTGTCCTGAAGCCGTCTTTACCGGTAAGCCTCTTGATCTGTCTAACCTTTGGGTGTTTGGTTGTGCAGCGTATGCATATCAACACATCAACAGGGTGACAAGTTGGATCCTAGGTCTAAGAAATGTGTCTTCCTAGGTTATCCAGAGGGGGTAAAGGGTTACAGGTTATGGGATAGGAACCAGGTAGGCTTTAAGGTGGTCATTAGCAGAAATGTGGTGTTTAATGAAACTGATTTTCCTTGCTTGATCGAGTTTGTTTCTAATCCTGAGTCTAGGTCTGATAGTACTCCTAGTGAGGTGGAGTTTTTCCCTATTGCTGCTA
This sequence comes from Cuscuta europaea, assembly GCA_945859875.1. Taxonomy (NCBI): domain Eukaryota; kingdom Viridiplantae; phylum Streptophyta; class Magnoliopsida; order Solanales; family Convolvulaceae; genus Cuscuta; species Cuscuta europaea. Next base: position 11,404,633 of record CAMAPE010000038.1, read on the forward strand.
GTCCTTTATCTGTTGATCCTGTTATTACTGATGTTATTGTTATGCATGATTCTGATTCCTCTGAGCATGATAGTCCCACCACCTCGAGTGAGGTGGAGCATTTGCATGATACTGAGCATGATTTGCATGATATGGGTGCTGAATCTGATTTTCATGACAACAATAATTTGCATGAGTTGCATGTGGAGCCTAGTAGTGATAATTTGCATGATTATCAACTTGCTAGAGATAGGAGTAGAAGGGCTATTAGGAGAACTATTGATAGTTTGCCTGATTATGCTTTCATTGTGCATGATACTTCTATGTTTGCATTTTCTATGTTTGAATCCCTAGAGCTGAATGAACCCAAGACCTACCGTGAAGCCTTACGTTCCAAAGAGTCTTAGAAATGGATTAGTGCCATGAAAAGTGAGATGGACTCTTTGAGAGTGGACCAGACTTGGACCCTTGTACCTAGACCCCCCAACTATTCGGTAGTTGAGTGTAAGTGGTTGTTTAAGGTTAAAGAAGAACCTAGTGATGTTAGGTTTCAGGCTAGGTTGGTTGCGAAGGGGTTTACTCAAAAAGAGGGGGTATATTATGCAGAAATCTTTGCTCCTGTTGTTAAATTCACCACTATTCGTATGATGCTTGCTTTAGTTGCTCACCATGACTGGGAAATGAAACAAATGGATGTAACTACTGCATTTTTGCATGGTGAATTGGACAAAACAATTTATATGACCCAGCCTGAGGGCTTTGTGGATCCCAAGAGAAGTGAGCATGTCTGTTTGCTTAGGAAGGCGTTGTATGGCCTGAAGCAATCCCCTAGGCAGTGGAACATCAAATTTGATAAATGCATGATATCTTTGAAGTTCCAAAAATCTGTTTGTGATCATTGCCTGTATTTCAAGAATACTTCCTCTGTGCCTGTATTTTTGTTACTCTATGTGGATGACATGCTGATAATTAGTCCTTCTCTAAATGCTATTAAAGATGTGCAAAAATGTCTTTGTGCGAATTTTGCCATGAAAGACCTAGGTGATGCCAAGAGGATCCAAGGCATAAACATTGTTAGGGATAGGAGTAAGCGTACTCTTACTTTGAATCAGATTTCTTACATAGAAAAAGTTTTGAGTAAATTCAATATGTTATCTGCTTCTCCTGTCAATGTCCCTATGGCATCTCACTTTGTGTTAAGTAAGGATCAGTCTCCCAAGACTGCTCCTGAAATTGAGAAAATGAAATCTGTGCCCTATTCCAGAGCAATAGGGTCGGTTATGTATCTTATGGTTAGCACTAGACCTGATATTGCATATGCGGTTAGTTGCTTGAGTAGATATATGTCCAACCGTGGTTTGCCTCATTGGAATGCTCTTAAATGGTTGCTTAGATATCTGATATCTACTGTGAAGCATGGATTAGTTTTCTCTAAATGTGCTAGTGGTATTGAATTGATTGGTTATGTTGATTCTAACTATGCAAATGATAGAGATAACAGGAAGTCAACCACTTCTTATGTTTTTACTTTGTGTGGCTCTTGCATAAGTTGGAAGTCTCAACTACAGCCTATTGTGGCCCTTTCTACCACTGAATCTGAGTATGTTGCAGCCACAGAAGCATTTAAGGAAGCCATCTGGCTAAACGCCTTGTCTCCGAAATTGGGTTTCTCAAACAGGGAGTAACCATTTTCTCGGATAGCCAATCGGCTATCCAACTTTGCAAAAATCCTGTATTTCATGATAGAACTAAGCATATTGATGTTAGGTTCCATTTCATACGTGATATTTTTGATGCAGGTGGAGTCAAGCTATGTAAGATCCCGTCCGAGTTTAATCCCGCGGATATAGGTACCAAGTGTCTTTCTGCTGAGAAGCACTTGTCCTGTAAACGCGTATTAAACTTTGATTGTGGATAACTGTGGGTTGCCTAATAAAGTGTTTGCCTGTTTTATCTGTTGATGTTCCGGGTGACCCGGCGATGATGAGTCTTGTCACAACCTTGTATTGTTACTCTACACCACCTAGGACCAATAAGGTGGAGAATGTTGGAGGTATTGGTCCTACCAAGGCCTCCCTTCCACTTTATTTGCTGAGGCTTGTACCCTATGTTTTACTCCCACTTTGGTACCTTTTACCTTGGTATATTACCTGATCAATAATATACTTGTTGACTCCTTAATTACCTGGCTTTGGCCCCTTGTGCTGTCCGCTGCAGTTCCTGCTCCTTGTCTTGCTATACCCGTGAGCTTCTGTCTTTGTTAGCCTCACCCGTGACTTCCCTTGGCAACCTATTTGTAGTCCTTTGTTTTCCCCTTTGAGTTAAGCCTGCAGAACATTTGAGAGCAGTGTCTTCCTTCTTCCTCCTGCTTGAGAGTTCCTTTGTGGTTAGAAGAAGAGAGTAAAGAGAATAGGTGTGCTATAGCCTCCCCTAGAGTGGTGTATGTGAGTATAGTGGAATAGACCTGAGCCGGAGACGAAATACGATCCTAACAAAACTGTTACCAAGTATTAGTGAATTTATAAGAACAAGTACAAGTGCTAATCGACGAAGAAACTTAAAGAAACAAAAAGCTAGTGAATAGAAAAAAACTCTAAAGAAAGAAAAAACATTGACAACCCTGCTTACTCCGATCAGTGATAATCCTATCAAAATCCCATCATTTCCTATCTAAGCAAATCCAACCAAGTGTATTTTCAAATCAAAACAGATCGTTCAAAGTAAGCTTCGCAAATTCCGTGATTGCCCCCCACCACATTACAAGAAAAAATGTTTTTTGCGTTGACAAAAAGTCGAAAGTCGACGCAAACAAGATTTACCTTTTGCGTCCACTTTCTAAATTTTCTAAAAAAATAAAATAAATTTAGAATATATCTTAATTGTTGTTTTTTTCACTCAAATACCAACCGTAAGTACTATTAATACATATCAAGAATCAGAAAATATAAACTTTCATACAAATGCACTTACAAAAATGAGTATTTATCACCTATTACATATTCTTGTAAAAGGATACTATCACACGCTTTTACTTCTTCGTATGGAATGTAAGAGTGTTTATCATCTATTAAATATTCTTCCAAAAGGCAATTTGCTGCATATGGCCTCTGATTAGTTCTGATTTTGAGCACTTCTCCTCCTGAAACAAAATAATACTCTGTATTAATTACCAGCTACAGATTTAAAAGAAAATATTAACATTCAACAATCACTTTAATTGGGATCTAACATTGAAGATTTAGTTTAGGAATTAGTAATTTCACTTATAATCAAAAGGCAAGCACAGAAAATCGGGATTTGAGAACTGCCTCTATGAATTTCAACTAGGGAGTCAAATTATGGGAAAACATATGAGTTTTGGTAATACGGGGTAAATTTCTCAATTTTTTAATATCGTAGTCTAGTCCGGTTTGGTTTGGTTTGATCTGATCTGGTCTGGTTTGAGACAGAATAAAGTCTGATTAAAAATATCCTAATTGGCTAACTCTACTATATTTGCACCTCAAAATGATTTCATCAATCTATTTTCATTTTTAAGATGGACATTAGTTCTCTCACGTAATATATTTAGATCACGTTTGGTAACATTGAAAATTACTGCATCGATTGAATCTGCTAAAATTGATGAACTTCTGACTTATGCGGCTAAATATGTTAAAATGTGGAAACTTTTTTTTAAATATACTCCCTTCGTCCCAAAATTTAGGTTCTGGTTTGATCTACATGTTGGAAAATGTGTTAATAAATTGCATTAAATGGTCATTTTGGGGTAATTTTTTGACTGGGGTCCACTTCTGATTTGGGTCAGGTCAAATTGGTTTCGGATTGTCCTTGATAAGGGCTACAATTCGATATGTGGTACACTCAAAACGGATAATGGGAGAATGAGAATTTGTTTCTCGAATTTCACTCGTCGAAATGGAGAAAACTAGGAAAATGATGGGTATATCTGGTAAGTGTCCCCCGGTATTTACCCCACTGATTTTGGTGGTTGGTCTTCCAGGGTAAAAAAAACTAGGAAAATGATGGGTGTCTAGTTTGTTTAATCCCACACCAGAAAACCAAAGGGATTTTCACCGGTGAGTTAAAATTCTTATAAAGGGAACTCCATTTGAAGGAGTTAATATTCTTAGGTGGAAAGGCTTTCTTCACGCACAAGGCGGGTGCCGATCAAATCCTGAAAACGGAAAAGAAAAATCGCAACTTGCGTGCGCGAGCGACCTGCGGACACGACTGCCGTCCGAAAATCTATCCTCTAAAGATACAATTAAATTTTGTTTCACTACAAGAAATCTCACATTTTATGACAAAAATTTGTGTGACGCACAAAAAAGTGTCACATATATTGAGGAATAGTGACAAAACAAAAATGCGTCACTATAAAATGATTTATTATGACAATATTATTTTCTGTCACTTTAACTCTTACATTTCGTCATTAATTGATATATTTTGTGACAATAATATCAAATTTGTCACTTAAATATTTAGCGCCAAAATTTGATGCCAAAAATCTGACGGGAATTTGTTTATGACAATTTAGAAACAATCAATGGCGATAAATTTTGTCACGTAATTTTTAATTATTATGACAAAATCATATTTTGTCATTAATTATGTTGTAAAATAATGACAAAATCATTTTGTCATTTATGCTCCCTTTTGATGACAATAAATGTAAGTGTATCATAGTTTATTTTTTTTACAAATTATTTTTTAAGAAAAATCAGAGCAATTTTTTTAAATGAAAACTAAATATTAATGGATAACAACAATGCGTTCTCATTTTATTATTTTAATTAATTATTACGGAGTATTATACTACGTACTAAATATACTTAAAAAGTTGAAAGTCCACGACTCTGCCATCTGCCTTTCACCCTAACGGCTTCACCTTCCATTCTAGACCTAAACCAGTCGAAGTGCGAAGATTGCAAAGTGCTAAGACTGCGAACTGCGCATCCACCTTTCACCTTTGACGCGCAGGCCATAGAGGACGACCGAATAAGGTCGTCGATGCAGATGCCAGAGGCGGCGAACATCTTCCATCGATGCAGAGGCTGTGAGAATAATGGGAAAGATTACTCACTGAGGAGCCCTGGCAGATATATTTATATTAGAGAGAGTTTAATGTAAAGTACAATACTAAGCCTCTAATAATTCTATTACACCCCCTCAAACTGTGCAGGAGATACAACGCGCAGGTTGTTTTTCAAAAAATGAAAACGTTGACTAGAGAGACTTTTAGTAAAAATATCTGCCAGCTGTAGATGAGTAGGAACATGTTGAACAATCAGATCTCCATGAGCAACCCGTTCGCGAACAAAATGATAATCAATCTGAATATGTTTACTGCGAGCATGCTGAACTGGATTTGCAGTCAAATAAGAAGCAGATATATTATCACATAATAAATGTACCGGCTCTGAGATAGGCCATCCAAGTTCGAACAGTACTGAGCGGATATGTAGTGTGTCTTGTACTGTGTAAGCAATGGCACGATATTCCGCTTCTGTGGAGGACTTGGACACAGTGCCCTGCTTCTTAGCCTTCCAGGAAACCAAATTAGGACCCAAAAATACAGCAAAACCTGTGGTGGACCGAGAACTATCAGGACAACCTGCCCAATCTGCATCGGAGTAAGCAACTACACAGGTTGGCCGTTTAGACTGCTGAAGCCAAAGTCCATGATCTCGTGTTCCCTGCAAGTACCTGAAAATTCTCTTGAGTGCAAAAAGATGAGTGGTACGAGGAGCATGCATGAACAGAGACACTAAGTGTACTGCATAAGTAATATCTGGCCGTGTCAAAGTTAAATATTGTAATGCACCAATCATGCTGCGATACTCAGTAGAATCAGATAATAACTCACCATCAGAAAGAGACAGAGTGGTACGGGAAGCTAACGGGGTGCGAACAGGTTTGACAGTATGAAGGTGAAAACGAGCTAGAAGGTCAGTAACATATTTATGTTGAGAGAGAAATATACCTTTAGCTGAACGAATGGCCTCAACACCCAGAAAATAATGGAGATTACCCAAGTCTTTCATAGCAAAATGTTTAGAGATAATTGAAATAAATTGGGTAACAGATAATTCAGAATTGTCAGTAATAATAATATCATCCACATATAGTAATAAATAAATAATAGTATTATTCTGGCGGTATATGAACAAAGAATTGTCAGATTTGCTGCAGGAAAAATTATGTTGTAGAAGAAAGCTACTAAATCTATGAAACCAGGCCCGTGGAGCTTGCTTAAGGCCATAAATGGCCTTGCGCAGACGACATATATGATTAAGAAATTGAGGATGAATAAAACCACGGGGCTGCCGCATATAAACTTCTTCTGTCAGATTACCATGTAAGAAGGTATTTTTAACATCAAGTTGTCGTATACCCCACCCAAAAGAAATAGCTAGAGTAAGTACAATACGAACAATGGTGGGTTTTACGACAGGACTAAAAGTTTCAGTGAAATCAATACCCGCATGCTGATTAAAACCCAGTGCAACTAATCGAGCTTTATGGCGCTCCAAGGATCCATCAGAATGATATTTAGTTTTATAAATCCACTTACATCCAACAATATTTTTAGAGTTATCAAAGGGCACCAAGTCCCACGTATTATTATTAATGAGTGCATTAAATTCATCATCCATCGCCTCACGCCATTTTAATTATTTATTTGCCTCAGTAAAACAGGTAGGATCTGCAGTGATAGTAACTGTACTTAAATTAAAAATGGTTTTAGGCTTAAAAATTCTTGATTTAGCACGGGTTTGCATGGGATGGTGATTAACTACCGGAGCGGACGTAGGTGAGGTGGTTTCAGGTGAGACAGTGTCGGTTGAGGTTGTCTGTGGCGTGCTAGACGAAGTATGGGAGGAGACATGTGATGGTGGGGGGCTGGTTGTGGACGTGGGGAAGGAGGGATGGGGCGATGGGACACACGGAGTGATTGGAATACTTGGTGACCGAGGTGGTGATGGGGAGGTTGATGGTGGTGCGGCAGTAATTGTGGGAACAGACTGGACAGGTGGGTCAAGAGTGATATCGGTGAGATGCATAGGAGATGGTGTAGTAGAAATAGAATTGGATGGAGCAGACGAGAGAGTTTTAAAAGGATATGTGTCCTCATGAAACCTAACATGACGGCTAACATAGACTCGACCTGTGAGAGGATCCAAACAACGATAGCCTTTATAACCAGATGCATAGCCAAGGAAAACGCACTTAACTGAACAAGGTGATAATTTATTGGCTGAGGTGGCATTAAAATTTGGATAACAGGCAGAACCAAATACTCACATAAAGGAGTAATCTGGAACACGGTTAAAAAGTTTTTGGTATGGAGTAAGACCATTTAAGGTAGGAGAGGGTAATCTATTTATAATATATGCAGTAGTGAATATGGCATCGACCCAATAGTGACTCGGAACCGAAGCTTCAAGAAGCATGGTCCTAGTTAACTCAAGTAAATGACGATGCTTGCGCTCAGCAACCTCATTCTGTTGAGGGGTGTCAGGACAAGATTTTCTAAAATAAATGCCATTAGCAGAAAAAAATTGCTGCATATTATTATTAACAAATTCACCACCCCCTTCACTTTGAAATTTTTTAATTTTCTAATTAAAAAGATTTTCAACCAAAACTTTAAAATTTTTAAAGTGCATGAAAACTTCATTTTTGTGACACATGGGATATATCCAGGTATAACGAGAAAAATCATCAATGAAACATACATAATACTTAAATCCCAAATTTGAATACACAGGTGACTGCCACACATCAGAATGAATAATTTCCAAAGGAAAGACAGAATTATGACTAACATCCATAAAAGGCAAACATTGTGATTTTCCTAAACGACAAGCCACACACTCATGAGTAAAGGGAGTATGACTACATAAAAATTGTTTTCTCTTAAGAAACTGTAAAGTACTATCACCACAGTGACCTAATCTACGGTGCCACACAGGGCCAGAAGCTAAAACGGAAGCAAAAACTAATGGTGATGATGACGACAGATGGAGAGGATAAAGTGGCCCACTACTAGTAGCTCGCAGAAGTATTGCCCCCGTTGCTTTGTCCTTAATCAAAAAGGAATTTTTATCAAAAATTACAGTACAATTATTATCAGCACAGAGCCTTTTAATGGAAATTAAATTGTATTTTAACTGAGGCACATGATAAATAGATTTTAAAGTGAGAGGACGACCAGATGTAGGTAAAGCAACATCACCAATATTACATATGGGAAGATGGGCACCATTGGCAACACTAACAAAATTATAGCCGGTGTAGGGAGATTTATGAACTAAATTACCTTCAGATGCAGTCATATGAGCAGAAGCTCCTGAATCAGGAAACCACAGAGCAGGAGTAGTGTCACCGGGAGTAGTCAACAGAGCAGGAGACGTCGGTTGTGTGAAACGAGAAGGACAGTTAATGGCAGAATGACCTGCAGAAAAACAAATTTGACAGACAACAGGATGGGGAACAGATCCGAGAATACCCCCGTCTGATGGCAAGCCTGTATGACTACGGTTAGTAACACAGATAGGTAAAGCATTAATATTTAAACGTGACACAGCAGAATTACAAATAACAGTACCCGTAGATGTCACACCCCCTACAGGTGTACTCGGGGTAATAATCTGGCTGCCCCCGTAGATGTCACACCCCCTACAGATAGCTGCCCACCCCCTCCGGGGTAATAATCTGGCTGCCCCTAGGGGAACCAATATGCCTGCTGCTGCTGTCCTCGGCCACGCCCCCTGCCTCCGCGGCCTCTGCCGCGCCCACGTCCTCCCCTGCGCTGTGGAACGCCGTTCTGCCGAGGGTGCCCGACCGGGTAAGCCTGCTGCCCGACCGGGTGAGTGGCTCCTGAATTCTGCTGAGTCGGATGCTGCCCAGACGACTGCCTGGGAGACGAAACAGCCGCGCCAAACGCCTGATGAAGGGACTGGTAGGGGTGGGCAAAAATACCGAAAAATCGGTATACCGCACTTACCGTACCGAAAAATATCGAAAAATACCGGAATATTGGTATACCGTCATTTTCGGTACGGTATGATACCGTACCGATTTATTTCGGTACGGTAACGGTAAATGTTTTCAAATACCGCGGTATACCGGTATAATACCGTACCGACTCCCTACCCAACAATTATTACTTTTAATTCTAGAGTATTGTAAAACTTCATTACAATTATGAAGCCCAAATTTAATACTTAAATTGGTTACAAATCTCCAATGACTAATTAGTAATGTACCAATGTCCAAAAACAAGTTCATCTTGTTCCAAGAGCTTGCGAGTTGCGATGACTGAGTCGCTGAGTAGTTGATGAGTGGAGAGTGGTACACTTACGTGACAGGTGTGTATCTACATAGGGATTCCACGAGTCAAGACACACAACTTTGTCCGAAGATCTTATTCATTTTTAAAAAAAATATAAAAATGACTAAATGTGCAATATCATACTACCTCCATCCCAAAATGATTAGTCAAATCCAAAACTTTGAAGATTAATATATATTTATTGGAAATTATTTATAACATAAAAATTATATGAAAATGTTCTTTGTTAAAAGTACTTTCGTAAAAGTATAAAATTTATAACTTTCATAATATTATACTAATCAAAACCATGGTCCAAATTTTGAGATTTGGCTAAACATTTTGGGACAGAGGTAGTATTAGGAATAAATGATTTTATATCCATGTTGTTTGAATAATTTTATTTATTATTGTTAGAAGAGATCACTATTGATTTAATTATATCTATATCGTTCAAGTTATTTTAGCAGAATGTGTTGTTTTTTAATACGTGGCATGTTGAACTGCTTAAATATACTAATAATAATAATTGTTCAATATTGAGTATGACATCAATAGATTATTAATTATATTTGTAAAATTTTAATAATGAAATAAATATGTCACTAGTAACACCGATTTAGCATATTTCGTTAGTCTATGATAGATAATTTGTTGTATTGGGAGACATGCATGGTAATTTACCGATACCGTACCGTTACCGAACCGAAACTTCGGTATACCGAAATGTGGTATACCGAAACTTCGGTAAGGTAACGGTATATAAATTTTGCATACCGAAAGTTTTGGTACGGTAAAGGTATGAGAGAAAATATTCGGTATACCGTACCGAACCACCCCTAGGGACTGGGACTCCTGGGAGCGGAGATAAAGGACCCGCTGCTCTAACTCAAGAAGATGATTACGGAGAGTCTCAAACGGGAATTTTTTTCCAAATAAGGACATAGCAGTGATAAATATTCATACTCAGGTCCTAGTCCCATAGTAGTAGTTTTTAAAATTTCACGGTGAGGCACAGGGCAATTGATTGTGGCAAGATCATCAGCTAATGTTTTAATTTCTCGCAAATAATTATCCATGGACTGATCAAGTTTCTTTTTAATTTGATTAAATAAACGCTTTAATTCCATAGATCTCGCTAAACTGGCAGACATAAACCGAGACTCCAACCGCTCCCAAATTTCATATGAATGTTTTAAATCACGTACATCGATAAGAACATCCCTAGATAGGGTTGCAAATAACCATGAACGGATGGTTTGATCAATTCTTTACAAGTAGAAAATTCGGGATTGGGAGTTTGACGGTTAAGAGCATCTATGGAATAAGCAGGTGGTACCTGAATGGAGCCATCAACCATGCCAAGGAGAGCTTGGGACACCAAAAACGATTCGAACTGTGTGCGCCAGGTAGTGTAGTCAGCTTCCACCGCTACTAATTTGGTAGTTACAATATTTGTGACATTAGTTGCCTCATGAGAGATACTCTGGGCGAGATCTGTGAGGAGTGAACCAGTCGGGCTGGCTGCTGGTGTGCGAGAGGGAGGGATGATAGAGGAGACACCAGGTGAGCCGACAAAAGTGGGACCGACAAACGATGATCCAGCCGAGAAGGGTGGCGGTTCCAGAGGTATGGGCTGCACAGGGACCGGAGCCGACCATGGAAACATCTGTGGAATATTCGGAAACAAAGAATATGGCAAAGAGGTCCGCCTTGGTGATGCATAATTGGAGGAGAATGTCACATCGGTAGAGAAGAAGGTAGGGGGAACACCGGTTGATGGCGGCATGGTGGCCACGGCAGGAGAGAGATGCTGGGCCGAGGATGGACCGGTGCTGGTTGCTGCAGAAGCTGCCGTCGACATCTGGAGTGCGGCGGCGTTAGGGTTCCGTGACAGGGAGAGAGGCAACGGTAGGGTTGCGCGGCACTGATGGTGCGGCGGCGCTAGGGTTTGCGCGGCGCTGATCGGGTAGAGAGAGAGAGAGAGAAAAGAAAAAAAAGAAAATTTAACTAGCTCTTGATACCATGTGAGAATAATGGGAAAGGTTACTCCCTGAGGAGCCCTGGCAGATATATTTATATTAGAGAGAGTTTAATGTAAAGTACAATACTAAGCCTCTAATAATTCTATTAGAGGCCAGAGGCGGCGAACATCTTCCGTCGACGAAGCTAGGTCGTTGATCGTCTCCTTCCAGCTTCGACGCAGATATTCAGGCTCCAGCTTTCATATTCGATTTCGGGTTTTTAAAATTATTAATCTAATTATTCTGTTTTTTTCCCTCAATTATTTCAATCAGATTTTAGTTCGAAATTCTCTGATTTTGATTATACGTAGTTAAAATTTTAGTTCAAAATTTTATACTGCTTGAGGCTTTGAGTAGCAAGGTTTGATAAATTGATAGTTTGATACTTATGATTTCTTCAAGTGAGGTTAAATTACTTTTGGAGGTTGGATTCTTTCAATTTCAAATTGGACAGTAGCTTAGAATCTTAGAGCCTTAGACCTTCATGTTAATAATTTAGTATTGTTATGAGTTTATATGGGCAGTAGCTTGGACAGCAGGTTTTTATTGAAATTGCAGTTTTTTGTTTGAAAAGTCTTTGTCACTGCAGTGGAGAAAAAGTTCAGGCTTTAGCTAGTAGAGTTCAAGAATGTCAGGCTTGCAATGTTTGCCTTGTTGGGATTTTTTGTTCAAGATGCTGACATGGTATGTTGTATGCATTGACCTTTGTAAGCTGATAAATCACTTCGTTTATTAGGTTTTGGAAATTATTATTACTATTCTCTTAGGTACTTTCTTGCATTGTTCATCTATGGGGTGCACTGATGAAATTGGAGAGAGCAGCTGCGTTGCATCAGTGTGTTGCTTGAGTTGATCAAAACTAAAGTTAACTATGTTGTTCAAGAAGCCATTATAGTAATCAAAGACATCTTCAGAAGATATCTTAATACGTGTGTTTCACCACCATATTTTCCTAGATTTCATATAATAATTATCATATATCCTTGAATAATTATTGAGTACTAACTTACTAAGGCCATCTGTGTCTTCTCTCGTTTAGATATGAGTCCATCATTGCTACACTTTGTGAGAGTTTGGACAGTTTGGATGTGCCTGAAGCAAAGGTACTGTTCAGCTGTGTTAACATTTCTTCCTTTTGGGATGTCTACTCACTCAAAATACTGTTAATTTTTTCAGCTATCTTCATTATTAGTGACAGGCATCAATGATCTGGATTTTTGACGAATATTAGTAGGTTTCCATCTACTATATTCTAATATTTGATTACAATTTTCTCTTTAAAAATCATCTTGTTCCTTTGCTCGATATTTTCTACAATTTATGCCCTTTAGAAGGTTGTAGCTTATGAATACAATGCATTAGGAATGAGTTTTATATATTGGTGTGCTTGAATGTTTATTTAATTTCTCATTCTTGTTGGAGTAGAGATCATTTGCAATTTGTAAGGTTAACCAAGGTGGTATTAAGTCCATTTGTTTTAAGTCACCTAAGTTTCATGGGTAACCTCTAAATCTTCTTAGTACTTCTCTAATGCTTATATGTTTTTCTGCTCCATTTGATGATCATAGGAAATGTAAAGCTATCTTCTGTTCAAGTAATTCAATGTCTATGAAATTGACACCATATGGATTCTCTTCTAGGGTTGATATAATTAGCAATTCTTTTGATATAATTAGCAATTGTTTCTCCTGATGCATAATTATTTATTATGGTTTCTCATGGTTTTTTATTTATGCTATTCAGCCTAGGTGAGCGAATGGTACCAAGATTTGAACTTGCCTGTAATATATTATGGATCCTCTTGTCTCACTCTCTTCTCCTACGTATAATATTTATGTACTCATAATATTTATGTGTCTCTTAATTCCAATTGAGCAAGCATACTGATGGTGAATCTAGATGCACCTAAAGCCAGAGGCCCAAAGATTCGAGATGTTGGTGCTGCTACTATTTTGAATTACATATGTCATTCAAGTTAGTAAGATGAGGCATGATGGTATCATGTTGAGTTGTAGTTACGTTGTAGAAAATAAGATTGTACAATTCTATTGTATATTTTGTTGGTATTAAGAAAATAGATTACACGGTTCCCTTGTGTATTTGATTGATATTAATGTGTTTGAATACTCTTATAGCAATTTGATTTGTTAATAAAAATAGTTCTCTTTAATTTGTCAGCTAATTATTGTTTCAATTATATAAAGGTATCATTATATATTATATTAAGTTATATGATGTGAAATGTCACCAAAAGTTATAAAATGTAACGATATTATATTAAGTAAGTTATACAATGTGAATCGTCACCAAAAGTTTTGTTTTGTTCACAATTTAAGATTTTGTCATTTATTGTGAGTTATTGGTGACAAGATACAAATTTAGGTGACAAAAAAATCGATATAAGGGTGACACATTTGGTGTCATTAAAGTGATTAATAATGGTGACGAAGTTTTAAAACGTCATTAAATGTTATTATTGGTGACAAAATACATATTTAGATGACAAAAAATCGATATAAAGGTGACACATTTGGCGTCATGAAAAGTGATTAATATTGGTGACGAAGTTTTAAAACGTCATTAAATGTTATTTATTTGGTGACAAATCAAAAATTTGTCACATATATCTAATACCACGGAGCTACGATGACGAACACTGTGACGCTCAGAATTCGTCATATAAAAGTTTTTGTGACAAAAACTGAATTTTACATGACGAAAAAAATTGTCACATTATGTCAAAATTCTTGTAGTGAATTTCTTCAATTCCCGTTGCGTTCCAATTTTTTTCTCCAGCTGACCCAATCAATGCCCAACATTCATCTGCCTTAATGCAACTCCAATTTCTGGACGAAATGGTTTACAATAGACACAATTCATACACTCCATGCACGTTTCTGCACCTCGGAAAAACCCCCTTAGTCCTACTAGAGAATTTTAAACAATATAGTTTTTGTCTACTTTTTACTCCTAGTTAGGTAATTCACTCATTTTATTAATAAATAAAGAAAAAATTATACTCGTATGAAAATGTAGCTAAAATGGTTCCATATAGTAATCTCATCAATTCAATCACAAAAATAATTTCAACATTACTTAGTTTGATTATAACTCGTTTGAATGCGCAAAATCTTTACGTACTTATGCCTATCCTGCTCTTGTTACGAAACACTTTGATCCAAAAGGTGGAATCTCCCACCCCTGGAGCCCCCCACACCCCGACCCGACATGACACGTGGGAGGATGTGATCACGGTGATTCAATCAGTGAAGTAGCAGTAGACCCATATACCCGTGCGCGCCAGATATCCAGCCCATTTAAGAGTATGTAACCTGCACACGGTCACTGCGGGATTTGAACATTGATTCCTTATTCACATTTCTCACCGCTCAACCAACTCAGCTACACAAAACACGGTCTGGACACAGGGTACGTGACTCAGTCGATGCTTTTGGAAGTTCTACTCCATAGCCCTAGCTTCTGTTTATACTTCCCAGAACGAGGAATAAAGCTCAAGGGAAATCTTCTTTCCCATTTTGTCTTATCTACTTGTGATAAAAATGATTAACATACTAGTATACTACGTAGTACGTAATTGATAAGCTCTGTACGTAATTTCTGAAGGTACCGTACCTTAGACCAATCAAAAATTTCAAATTCAATAATTTAAATGTATATAAAATATGAAATATACCTTATATTTTTGGTAGGAACCATAGCAATCACCATACCAGGAAACCGTTTTCTGCACAATTCATGGTAGCAGGTACGTTGTCATTTACTACGTAGTAGCTGATACTCTATCTGGCAATTAACACTGAAACAATGACGAAATAAATTTAGGTAAAGCTTTTCTAGCTATAAATGGCGCCGTAAATATAAGGTCGGCCAAAAGGGGCTACATATACCCATCCAAATAAACGAACTATATATATATCCCATCTCCGCACGATCAATTATATTATATAGATGGAGTCGCTACAGATAGATGAGCCGTTGACGCCTGCCGGCCGGATGTTTCTCCAACCGGAGATGAGCCAAATTATACACGCAGTCGCCGGCGTAAGGAATCCGTTCGACGTAGACGCCGTTAAATCGGCTTTCAGGGACTCTCTGCTGGTGAAACACCCAAGATTCAGCAGCCTGATGGTCAAAGATTCCAATGGGCGCGAAAGCTGGCGGAGAACCGAAGTCAACATCCACGACCACTTCGTCATCCTCCCGGAGCCTCTCACCGCCGACCGGTCCGTGTCGGACGAGGACGCGGTCAACGATTACATCGCCGACCTCGCCGTCTCCACGCCGCTCCCCTCCGACAAGCCGCTGTGGGAATTCCATCTCCTTCTCGCCCATAAATGCGCCGTTCTCAGAATCCACCACGCCCTCGGTGATGGGATTTCGATCGTATCCTTGTTCCTCTCTTGCTGCCGGAAAACCAGCGATCCCAGCCAGCCGCCGTCAGTGGGTGGCGTCGGAGCGGGACGGCGGCGGAGGTGGGGCCTCAAGGAGGTAGTGTTGGTGGTGTGGTACACGGTAGTGTACGTGTTGGAGTTTCTGCTGAGGAGTCTGTGGCTAAAGGATAAGAAGACGGCTCTGAGCGGCGGCGCTGGGGTGGAGCTCTGGCCGCGGAAGTTGGCCACCGCCAAGTTTACCATTAACGACATGAAAACAGTTAAGAATGCGGTCGCTGACGCGGTAAGTCTTTTTCCCACATGTTAGCTTTGACTTTGTTTTGGAGTAAGAGCATTTTCGATGCTAATTTTTTAAACTTGTTTATGATAATAATCTCTACTAAGTGTTCATAAAAATAATCCAAATTAACAATAATGTAACAATATAAATTAGGACAACTTCAAACTATTGTTCTTTAAATACTCTCAACATCTACATCCACTTTCCTCTTAATCGGTCTTCGTCTTGAGTAACATCCAATTCTACTTTTCAACCTACAGATATCCATATATGGTGGAAATGACATTGAAAAATAAACGAATTTTAGTTTGAATTTACCTTGAGAAGGAGAGCGGGGAAAAGAAAAGTAGTAGAGGTTGGAAGTGTTAAACTAACATCAGTTTGAATCCATCCCAATTTATTATTGTCGATAATATTAGTAGTTCGAATTACTTTTATAAGCACTCTCAGTACAGCTTATTGTTGTAGAATAACTAAAAATAAGGATTATACATATGAATTTAACCTTAATAAAATTGTGACACATGTCATTAATTGTATTCAATGTTATACCACATTGGATGCATCTCAAAACCTTCAGAAATTGAACTTCCGAAGTGATACACGATGCATACTGTCAACTTGGATTGTTTCACATACGTGTGTCATTTATTTAATTAAAATCAAATGAAAATAATTGCAAAAGAAAAAGGTAGATTATATGGTATCCTTACGATACCATACCTTTGTCCACATGGATCAATAAGAATAATGTAGTTGAATTATTTAAATCTAAATTAAAAATGATGTAATGATTTGAACCAATCAAGTGAATTGTAGGTACGGTACCCTATTTTTTAAATGGGTACCGGAGTTGTCACCGTGAAAAAGTCATCAACTGCGATATATTATCCACAATATCGAATTCATTCAGAAGATGTTTGATGATTTAGTTGTTTAGCCACAAAAATAGTAGAAAACATCATATTTCAAAATGCTAATCTAAAACTCTCAAATTTGCAGCGTTTTCATTCAATGTTTCCGTCCAAAAGCGCTACCGCCGAACAACTATTTATCAAACAACTTTTTCACTTATTGAAAGCGCTAAAAGTGGTCAAACCGCCATTTACCACACCCCTAATAGCCTCAATTAGGACTAAATTAATCCCTAAATGCACAAATAGAACTATGTATACTCTATTTATCTTCCCAAAATACGACTAAAGTATACTCTATCTTCCTATACTATCCTTACCATAACTTAATAGGATGATAATATTTTAATTTGTAATACAAATAAAAATTAATAAAAAATATTTTAACCTATACAAAATTCGAAAAAAATCTAAAAAAATACTAAAATAAAAAAAATTAAAAAATATTGTTTTAACAAATAAAAAACTTTTAAAAAATAGATAAAACACATTAAATAAAAAAATGGAGACCTTACCCGCAGCCTCGACCACTGTCTAGCAAAGCTACTCTGATTGGCTAAAAATGTCATTTTGTATAAAAACTGCCATTTTTTCTCCGCCATGAAGATGACATTATTACTCTTTGAAAATGTTAAAATTTTCACGAAAACTGCCATCAAGATGATATTTCGAATATATTTTGAATTTGTTTTCTGGTAATTCGAGCTGGTGCTGTTGGGAGGTTGTTGATGCGGCGACATAGGCCTGCATACTTTTTTTTTATTTTTTTTATTTAATATTTATTTCGTGTTTTTATTTTTTTACATTTTTATTATGAATAAAGTTATGTTATTGCTTTTATGTTTTAATTATTAATGAAATATGAATCATATTAAAAGAAAGGGTAGAATTGGAAAACCGGTCATATTTAAGGAATCTTTAAGTTATGATCCTATGTTGTCAATTAAAGTTTTATTTAATCTTATTTGTGGAATTCTCACGGATACTTAATACTAAGATGAGCTAAACTTGAATATATAAAAACTATCAAACTAATTTGAGTTTATACTAATTGTAGCATTTTGTTTATTTCGTCAACTTCTAAGCCAAATCCAATTTTACTATGTCATTATTCTATATTCGTTTAATTTTTTGCCGATAACACATACTACCTCTGTCCTCTTTTAAATATCCCGTAAGAGGGTGACACGAGTTTTAAGAAAAGTGGATTTGTGTGGTTGATATAATTGATAAAGTAAGAATAAAGTAAGAATGATTTTGAGTCACACAAACTTTATCAAATAAGGTATTAGCTTAAGGGGCCTACCGAACATCCAAAAAACTAATTTTAACAAGTCAAAAGTAGCATACGACATCAATACATACACCGATATCCAAACTAAAACACAATATTTAATCCAAAGTAGAAAATACTAAAATTATGTGCTAATATCTCAAGTCTCAACACAATCCATAATGAAAATTAGAATATTTATCCAACATAAATCAATGATAACTAATGTTTGTAATAACAAATCTTTGAATCATTGTTGCAGCTCCGTATAAATAAGAGATTTTTCTACTTTGGTAATATGATGGTCGTCCGCCGTATAAATATTTTATCAATATACTTTATCATTTGTTTATAAATATAGAATGAGCATAGACCAGATTGTTCATATTACCAGGATGGTTAAGCTTTAGCAAATAATGACGGTCGTCCGCTACTCCGTGCTTCGTCAATGGCGTCTTCGTCACTCGTCCGCAGCTCTAGCTCGAAGTTTTCTGTCGTTCTTGAGTACTCTGTCACTCGTCCGCATCTCCATCGTCAATGCTCAATAGTCCACAGCTCTGTCACTCATTGAAGAGAGGAGAAGCTGCTTGACTCTACGTTGATTTATTTGGGGAGAATTTGACTTTGCACCCCATGTTTTGGGTGATATTTGAGTTTGCACCATATTTTCAAAATCATTAATGTATGCACCCCAATTCACTATAAAATTATTTGACTTTGCACCCCACTCCTTCACATTTTTTGGGGTAATGGGGTGCATACATTAATGATTTTAAAAATGGGGTGCAAAGTCAAATATCACCCAAAACATGGGGTGCAAACTCAAATTCTCCCATTTATTTGATTAGGGATTTAGGCCTCTACTTGGGAGAACTAGAGAAGGGCCGTAGTATTATAAGATGAGTTATTTTAATTTTGGGCCTTGGTATTTTAATAATTTCATTTAATGGGTTTGGCCCTAAAAAATTTACAAATTCTATTTCGGTATATCGGTATTTCGGTATATACCGTACCATACCGAAAATTAACGGTATTTCGGTATATACCGAAATACCGAAAATTTAAAAAATCCATACCTTTACCGTACCGAAGTGACCCGGTATGGTATCATACCGTACCGAACTTTTCGGTTTACCGAAAATTTCGGTAAATTCGGTATTTTTTCGGTATGGTATGGCCGATATACCGAAATTTCGGTATATTTTCCCACCCCTAATTACAAACATTAGTTATCATTGATTTATGTTGGATAAATATTCTAATTTTCATTATGGATTGTGTTGAGACTTGAGATATTAGCACATAATTTTAGTATTTTCTACTTTGGATTAAATATTGTGTTTTAGTTTGGGTATCGGTGTATGTATTGATGTCGTATGCTACTTTTGACTTGTTAAAATTAGTTTTTTGGATGTTCGGTAGGCCCCTTAAGCTAATACTTTATACGGAATTGCCAAGAAGTTTATTTTTTTGAATTTTCGGTATAAAACGGTATGGGTTACATACCGTACCGAATTTTCGGTATACCGAAATTCGGTATATCGAAAGTTTCGGTATGGTAACGGTATGACATTTACCAATACCAGATTGTCGGTACGGTATGCGGTATGGCATTGAAATTTCGGTATACCATACCGAATCAGCCCTATATGAGACATTTAAATAGGGACATCCCAATATGGTAAAACGGGACATTTAAAAGGGGACGGAGGAAGTACTACGCATGTTTGTAGTACGTAGACCGTAGTACAGTGATATTATGATATTCTACATTTCCACAAGTTATTTCAATTATTTTTGCAAAAATGTGTCTACTTCAGTATTTCGTTTGGCTCACGTTTCACTTGCTGCCAACTTATTGCAGTTCCGTACTTCACATAAATGATTCTAGTACGGAGTATATTTTTTAGTTATTCTAAAGACTTATATATAAGACAAAAAAAGGATGACACTACATCCTGGAGGATCTCCCAACCTCGACCGGCCGGTACGTTTAGGGATATAAATTGGACTATAATCCCAATATGACAGATAGAGAGTGGGGCTCTGTTCCCGGTACTTGCAGAGTCCCTATGCATTTTTAGCATAGTAACCCCTCATCGTAGTTGTCGGGATTCGAACTCGGGACCTAACCCTTGTGGCACTCCCTTGCTACCAGTTGAGCTACGCCCACCGGTACTTATACATAAGACCATATCATTTTGTGTGGGTGAAATAATATCTATCACACTATCACGGCCGGTCCTTTCCATTTCTGGACTTATGGATGGTACACTATTTTGGGTCTATATCCATAATAAAGAGTAAACCATATTTGGGTAATGAAGTTCATAAAATAAAGACGATAATAACTTTTGATGGAGTATATGGCCCAGGGACCCCCAGCCCACATACTTCCTCTACTACAATCAGGCCCAACAAGCCCAAACGGGCCAAGCCCGGAAAAATGGAGCTCTAAGCAGTCCACAATAAGCGAAGGGGTGCCTTCGGCCCCATGGCCGAAGGCTACCAGTGACGGAATCGAGCTCAGAAACATCATAGGAGGACAAGACTTGAAAACCAAGCCTTCGGCACCTGCAGCCCTCGGCAGGTAGGAGCCCTCGGTTAGAAGAGGCATCACAGGAGATCAAGGCTTGAAAACCAAGCCTTCGGCACCTACAGCCCTCGGCAGGTAGGAGCCCTGGATTAGAAGAGGCATCACAGGAGATCAAGGCTTGAAAACCAAGCCTTCGGCACCTGCAGCCCTCGGCAGGTAGGAGCCCTCGGTTAGAAGAGCCTTCGGCCCAGCACCCTTCAGCCGAAGGCATCCACCTCGACAGAATATCCTCTTCACATGCGCCTGGATCACCGTACCAAGTACAAACGTCACATCCAACCACCGCATTTAATGCGGCCACATGCGAGTGCCAGTGCCACCCCGGTTGAGGTGACCCCTCGACCACCAGAAAACTGACACGTGTCCTTACCTGGCATTTATTACTACTATAAATAGCACCCCTTTCCCCCATTGTAAACCACGCTGAATACATATCAAATATACACTCTCTCTCTTACTTATTTGCTCTGACTTCTCTCTAGTTATTCTCCGCAATAACCCCTCGGATAAGCTACCCCCCGGGTACACTATCCATCATTTGGTGCTCTCGTTGAGAGGTCGAACGATCAAGTAAGAAACCCTCCCCCTTCACCAAACACTAGCCCTCTACCAAAATGGTGAGAACAACACGTGCCAACTCCAAAAACGTAGAAGACAAGAACCTGGCCCTCAGCGACGTCAACGCCCCCGAAGCCTCTCACAAGGCTCCCGAGGGCGGTGTCATCGCTGGGCCTGGAACAGGTGGCTGTCGACCTACGCCTTCAGATCCAGCAGAATGCCCCCGATGCCCGCCTCGGCATCGAGGCCAAGAAGAAAAACCGGAGCGATGACCAAGTCAGCCCTCCGGTCCTCACCATCGACGTTCATTCAGCACTCTCCGCCTTCATCCAGACGCTAACTCAGAACCCGGGTGCCTTCGGCACCCTGGCTCCGGCTCAACCCCATGTTGGGGAGAACGTCGTACTTCCCCCTCTGCCACACCCCTTCGGAAACCCCATCCCTCGGGTTAGGAATGACGAAGGGGTAGTGGCCCAAGACACGGCCTCCCAGGATGTTCAGTCCCGGGACCGCCACAATGACAACAGAGAAAGGCCCCACACTTCCGCCCTCAACCGGCTCGGAGGGGGGCAAGACCGCCGAGGGCCCCAAGAAAGTGGAGGGTCTGTCTCGAGGGCAGACGAGGAGCGTCCTCCTCGGGACAAAGGCAAGGCACCCCTTCATGCCGACGATGCTCGCCACCAGATCAACCAGGCCCACTCGGCCCGGGTTCGTTCGCAGGGGGCGGAGACCCTCCCGAAGGACCCCCGGGACGAAATTATTGCGGCCCTCCAACGCCGACTTGATGAAATGGAGGCCGACAAAGCTCACGCCACCACCTCCACCCCTCATTCAGACCTCAAATACGAGGCCATGATGGCCAAAATGGAGGAATTACAGAAGAAGGTAGCCGAGGGCTCCGGGGAACCCATCATCCAGCTCCGGACCCGGACGCCATTCACCCCAAGGGTATTGGCGGCCCAAATCCCGGAAAAGTACCGAGGGCAACTCATCAAGCCCTATGAAGGAAAAACTGACCCCCAGGAGCACTACAACGGGTATCAAAACAGCATGATGATGATGGGGGCATCAGATGAATACTTATGACGTTGGTTCCTTTCCACCTTGGAGGGACCAGCATACGAATGGTTCAATCGATTGCCCGAGGGCAGCATTGACTCTTGGCAAGATCTTGCCCAACGCTTCCTCACCCATTTTGCCGGAAGGAAGCGCGCGAGAAAGCACTTCTCCCAGCTCTTCTCCGTCAAGCAACAGCCTGACGAAACACTTCGGTCCTTCATTGACCGGTGGATGAAGGAGACAGACGAGGTCGAGGGCGCCGACGAGCGTACCCTCCTCGTCCTCTTCCAGGGGGTTCTCCGCAGCAGCCCCTACGCACGGAGCCTCATCACCGACCCCCCAAGATCATACCTCAGAGCACTCCAGCGGGGGAGCCTATACGCCGACGCCAACGACCTCCACTCCTTCAAGAAGAACGAGGGCCAGCCCTCGAAGAAGATAAACAACACGCCGGCCCCAAATGTGCCCTCGGCCGGAGGCCGAAACCATGGAAGCCACACCCAGCAGGGCCGTAATGAACGTCAATGGCGCCCTCGGCTGGACATGCCGAGGACTCCCCTCACGCACCCGGTGAGCACTATCTTCAACTATGCGGAAGAGCAGGACCTTTTCCCCAAGTACCCTCGGTCGGCGAGGGAGATCTACGCCATCCACCAAGGCGGCACTTATTGCCGTTACCACAAAAGCACCTCCCACAATACAGACGATTGTGTCTCGTTAAAAAAGGCTATTGAACTCTTAATTCAACGGGGTGAGCTCCACCAATTCATCAAAAATGCCCCAAGGAAAAACACCGGGGAGAACACCGATAAAGAAGAAGGGGACATCGCAACAAAGAAACATGAAATCGGGAGGCTCAGTGACGGAGAGGAGTTCGAGGAGCCCCAGCCGAAAAAGCGCCACCTCCGCTAATCATGTTCCTCACCTTCGGCGTTAGTCTCAGCCTTTGGCCCTCGACCTCGAGGCACATTACCATCCCCTCGGCCTTGAGCGGTGAATCTTAACAAAGCCGTTGTGAAACAACGCACCCCTTGTATTCCGCTTATTTCTATGAATTTAAGTAAACTACAACACAATCCAGACATCTTATCGGCCCCTTCGAGGCCAAATGCCCAGGTATGGTCGATGGTTTCTAAAGACGAGGGGCCTGCAAAAGGCCCGCGTTTTTGGAGCGGGACGCTCGCCGCGTCGCCGACGCGCAACGCACGGCGACAGGCCTGAAAGAATGGCTGAGGTGACGAAATCCCCAAACTTGGGGGTGAAACGGCAGTCGTCGGAAACCGACCAAGCCTAGCCCGCGCCGTAAATAGACGACGGGACCCCCCAAGGTCAAGGGACGGTTCAGCGCCGGGGGACTAACAGACGAACCCCCGGACGGATCACTTGGACCCCCTTCCGGCCGAGGCGGGGAAGCAACCCCCTCGGCCGAAGCCTAGAAGAAGGAACACACATCAGGAGGACTAACATACGACCTCCTGGCACAATCAAGGGACGGCCCAGCGCCGGGGGACTAACAGACGAACCCCCGGACGGATCACTTGGACCTCCTTTCGGCCGAGGCGGGGAATCAACCCCTCGGCCGAAGCCTAGAAGAAGGAACACACATCAGGAGGACTAACATACGACCTCCTGGCACAATCAAGGGACGGCCCAGCGCCGGGGGACTAACAGACGAACCCCCGGACGGATCACTTGGACCTCCTTTCGGCCGAGGCGGGGAATCAACCCCTCGGTCGATGCCTGAAAGAAGGAACATACACCCAGAGGACTCCTGGAACTATCAAGGAAAGGCCCTCGGCCTCAATTCGATTCCACGTCACCAATGGCCCTCGGCCTTGGCATGATTCCACGTCACCAACGGCCCTCGACCTCAGCGTGATCCCACATCACAACGGCCCTCGGCCTCAACATCAGACGGCCCTCGGCCTCAACATCAGACGGCCCTCGGTCTCAAAATCAACAACGGCCCTCGGCCTCAACATCTGGACGGCCCTCGACCTCAGCATGATTCCACATCACAATGGCCCTCGGCCTCAACATCAGAACGGCCCACGGTCGCAAAATCAATAACGGCCCTCGGCCCCAACATTAGGACGGCCCTCGGCCTCAACATCACCAAAAGCCCTCGGCCTCAACGTGATTCAACATCAACAACGGCCCTCGGCCTCAGCGTGATCCCACATCACAACGGCCCTCGGCCTCAGTATCAGAACGGCCCTCGGCCTCAACATCAACAACGGCCCTCGGCCTCAGCGTGAGGACATCACAATGGCCCTCGGCCTCAACATCAGACGGCCCTCGGGCTCAACATGACTCTATGTCATAACGGTTTTGGCCTTAGCATGATCTCACATCACCAACGGCCCTCGACCTCAGCATGATTCCACATCACAATGGCCCTCGGCCTCAACATCAGACGGCCCTCGGCCTCAACATCAACAACGTCCCTCGGCCTCAACATCAACAACGGCCCTCGACCTCAGCATCAGAACGGTCCTCGGCCTCAACATGACCCTATGTCATAATGGTTTAGGCCTTAGCGTGATCTCACATCACCAACGGCCCTCGGCTTCAAAGTGATTCCACATCACAACGGCCCTCGGCCTCAACATCAGAATGGCCCTCGGTCTCAAAATCAACAACGGCCCTCGGCCTTAACATCAACAATGGCCCTCGGCCTCAGCGTAAGGACATCAACAATGGCCCTCGGCCTCAACATCAGACGGCCCTCAGCCTCAACATGACTCTGTGTCATAACGGTTTTGGCCTTAACATGATCTCACATCACCAACAGCCCTCGGCCTCAGCGTGATTCCACATCACAACGGCCCTCGGCCTCAACATCAGAACAGTCCTCGGTCTCAAAATCAACAACGGCCCTCAGCCTCAACATAAGGACGACCCTCGGCCTCAACATCAACAACGGCCCTCGGCCTCAACATAAGGACGGCCCTCGGCCTCAACATCACCAGCGGCCCTCGGCCTCAACATCAGACGGCCCTCGGCCTCAACATCAACAACGGCCCTCGACCTCAGCATCAGAACGGCCCTCGGACTCAACATGACCCTATGTCATAATGGTTTAGGCCTTAGCGTGATCTCACATCACCAACGGCCCTCGGCTTCAGAGTGATTCCACATCACAACGGCCCTCGGCCTCAACATCAGAACGGCCCTCAGTCTCAAAATCAACAACGGCCCTCGGCCTTAACATCAACAATGGCCCTCGGACTCAGCGTGAGGACATCAACAATGGCCTTCGGCCTCAACATCAGACGGCCCTCAGCCTCAACATGACTCTGTGTCATAACGGTTTTGGCCTTAACATGATCTCACATCACCAACAGCCCTCGGCCTCAGCGTGATTCCACATCACAACGGCCCTCGGCCTCAACATCAGAACAGCCCTCGGTCTCAAAATCAACAACGGCCCTCGGCCTCAACATAAGGACGGCCCTCGGCCTCAACATCAACAACGGCCCTCGGCCTCAACATAAGGACGGCCCTCGGCCTCAACATCACCAGCGGCCCTCGGCCTCAACATCAGACGGCCCTCGGCCTCAACATCAACAACGGCCCTCGACCTCAGCATCAGAACGGCCCTCGGACTCAACATGACCCTATGTCATAATGGTTTAGGCCTTAGCGTGATCTCACATCACCAACGGCCCTCGGCTTCAGAGTGATTCCACATCACAACGGCCCTCGGCCTCAACATCAGAACGGCCCTCGGTCTCAAAATCAACAACGGCCCTCGGCCTTAACATCAACAATGGCCCTCGGCCTCAGCGTGAGGACATCAACAATGGCCCTCGGCCTCAACATCAGACGGCCCTCAGTCTCAACATGACTCTGTGTCATAACGGTTTTGGCCTTAACATGATCTCACATCACCAACATCCCTCGGCCTCAGCGTGATTCCACATCACAACGGCCCTCGGCCTCAACATCAGAACAGCCCTCAGTCTCAAAATCAACAACGGCCCTCGGCCTCAACATAAGGACTGCCCTCGGCCTCAACATCAACAACGGCCCTCGGCCTCAACATAAGGACGACCCTCGGCCTCAACATCACCAGCGGCCCTCGGCCTCAACATCAGACGGCCCTCGGCCTCAACATCAACAACGGCCCTCGACCTCAGCATCTGAACGGCCCTCGGCCTTCATCCCCCCGACATCTTTATTTGATGTCGGGGGCTATCATACGGCCCTCGGCCTTCATCCCCCCGATATCTTTATTTGATGTCGGGGGCTATCATACAGGCCCATCGGCCTTCATCCCTCCGACATCTTTATTTGATGTCGAGGGCAATCACACAGGTCCCTCGGCTTTCATCCCTCTGGCATCTTTATTTGATGCCAGGGGCTGTCATACAGGCCCCTCAGCCTAGCTTTCATCCCTTCGACATCTTTATTTGATGTCGGGGGCTATCATACAGGCCCATCGGCCTTCATCCCTCCGACATCTTTATTTGATGTCGAGGGCAATCACACAGGTCCCTCGGCCTTCATCCCTCTGGCATATTTATTTGATGCCAGGGGCTGTCATACAGGCCCCTCAGCCTAGCTTTCATCCCTTCGACATCTTTATTTGATGTCCGGTCACCAACGGCCCTCGGCCTCAGCATGATTCCACATCACAACGGCCCTCGACCTTCATCCCCCCGACATCTTTATTTGATGTCGGGGGCAATCACACAGGCCCCTCGGTCTCCATCCCTCCGGCATCTGTATTTGATGCCAGGGGCTCTCACACAGGCCCACCTGGCCTTGCACCCCTCCGTCAGCTTTATTTGATAACGGGGGGTCCTTACAAGCTCCTCAGCCTTTTCATGCAGGATCTAAGGCTGGTCTTCGATATCCCCTCAGCAGACGGACACAACCACCGCTCAAAAATCTAGGCCGAAGGGTGCATTCCTTTTGCTTCATTCTGGGGGCATCCGGTGTACTCTTTTTCCCTCATTAGGATTTTTTTTTCTCACAAGGTTTTTTCCTAATGAGGTTTTTAACGAGGCATCTCCCCATTGTGGAACAAAAGGCGTCACCCATCGGCGGCTCCTGCTGAAGACATGCATCACTCTACTCCTGTTTCCCTCGAGAAACTTTCGGCAAAAGGAGTGGGGGACTGGGGGACTCCCCTCGGCAAAACACGCAAATGTTAAAAATTTTCTATTTTTCAGCTACAGCAAGCTGAGGCAAGATCACAACGGCAATCTACTCCCCTCGACATGATGCTTTCGGCTTACAGAATGCCTCCGGCCACACAATGCCTTCGGCCACATGATGCCTCCGGCCACACAATGCCTTCGGCCACATGATGCCTTCGGCCACATGATGCCTTCAACCACATGATGCCTCCGGCCACATGATGCCTTCGGCCACACAAAGCCTTCAGTCAACAAATGCCCTCGGCAAAGCACACAAATGCAGATCTCTCATTACTTTACAAACTACAACAAAGAAACACATACGAGCAACACACTTACACTCCCTTCAGGAAGCTCTCAGCCCTCGACATATGGGGGAATTGAGAAAATGAGGCACCCAACAGAACAGGGAAGCCTTCGGGGAAATCACCACAGCTACTCCTTTTCCCTCAAGTACCTTTCGGCAAAAGGAGTGGGGGACTCCTGATGGAGTATATGGCCCAGGGACCCCCAGCCCACATACTTCCTCTACTACAATCAGGCCCAACAAGCCCAAACGGGCCAAGCCCGGAAAAATGGAGCTCTAAGCAGCCCACAATACACGAAGGGGTGCCTTCGGCCCCATGGCCGAAGGCTACCAGTGACGGAATCGAGCTCAGAAACATCATAGGAGATCAAGGCTTGAAAACCAAGCCTTCGGCACCTACAGCCCTCGGCAGGTAGGAGCCCTCGATTAGAAGAGGCATCACAGGAGATCAAGGCTTGAAAACCAAGCCTTCGGCACCTGCAGCCCTCGGCAGGTAGGAGCCCTCGGTTAGAAGAGCCTTCGGCCCAGCACCCTTCAGCCGAAGGCATCCACCTCGACAGAATATCCTCTTCACATGCGCCTGGATCACCGTACCAAGTACAAACGTCACATCCAACCACCGCATTTAATGCGGCCACATGAGAGTGCCAGTGCCACCCCGGTTGAGGTGACCCCTCGACCACCAGAAAACTGACACGTGTCCTTACCTGGCATTTATTACTACTATAAATAGCACCCCTTTCCCCCATTGTAAACCACGCTGAATACATATCAAATATACACTCTCTCTCTTACTTATTTGCTCTGACTTCTCTCTAGTTATTCTCCGCAATAACCCCTCGGATAAGCTACCCCCCGGGTACACTATCCATCAACTTTATTATTATACGGAGTATAAGTTACATATTTGTCCAAAAGTAACAACACGAGTATCGAATAAAAAGAAAAAGTATTACTTAAAAATGTTTCTCATAGACCAATGTAAAGCAAATCATTAATAATTGCTTTATAGACAACCTTCTTTCCACTAATAAATATGACAAACAATAAAATTGCCACATAAAACAACAGTAAACATTCTTTTGAAAGGATAAATGAAAAGAAATATTACCACATATTGAATTCATAAGTTGATAATGATTTATTAACCGTTGATGAGTGTCTAAAATTTGAAATCTCAAAAGAATGAAGGTTTTCAAAGAGACAAAATGTTTGGTTGTCAAGTGGACTCGAGCAAGAAGATTGCAAATTTGACGTCCTCTAAAACTACTGTCAGGAACTCATTTATAGCTTATTAAAATATGGAAACAAATGAATAATTGGGGTGAAATTTGAGAAAAATGGGCTCTAAAATAATTATATGAATTTGTTATGTTATAATTAAATTGAATAAAAAATCTTAAAAGCTAAAAAGATGTGAAGACTAGAGAGACGTGTCTTTTATTTATGGGGTGAAATTTGAGAAATACAGGCTCTAAAATAATTATATGAATTTGTTATGTTATAATTAAATTGAATGAAAAAACATAAAAGCTAAAAAGATGTGAGGACTAGAGAGACGTGTCGTTTATTTATGCAGCAACAATTGTATTGCTTTTAAAAACTATAACCGATCCTGCTAAAAATTAATGTATATATTTTGTTTTAAGCTTGTCTCTGTTTAAGACTCTTCATTTATGTTTTAAATTTTCAAATTGTCAACAAAATTAATCATTAGGCCTTTTTAATTGAACTTAATAATAAAAAAAGAAGCCTACTCACACTATACATAAAGAAAAAAATTGGGCCTATTTATTCTTCTATTTTTTCCGAGCCTAGGGCGGTCGCCCCTCTTGCCCCCCCAGAACCGGCTCTGCACACTATTACATACGGAGTAGTTACGAAATATAGTTCAAAAGTAAGGAAATGGTACTTATAAATGGTAATTAGTACTATCTCCGTCCCGATTACATGTTATCATTGTAAAATGACATAATTATTTGGAAAAAATTAAATAAAGTAACTCGAGTATATTTGAGAAATAGTTTTGATGGGGAAAAGTGTCAAATAGGACCCCCTACTCCTGCGAAAATGTCAATTAAGTCCCCAAACTCAAATAACCCTCAATTAAACTCATGAACATGTACAAAAGCTAGTATATGTGATCTGGTCACTTAAGTCACTTATAGCAGTAAGTAATTACCTTTACTTCAATGTTACATTTTTGAAGTTTTCAAATCATGGTTAAGACAAGGTAGGGATGTACCATAATAATTCATGTCATTCAATTAGAGAATTCTCTATTTTCTCCCTCTAATGACAGGAAACCAATTGCCTTATCAAAGTGGCATTCCGCAAAGCGATGTACACATAGTATGTAAAAGCTGAAAAGTGGTTTTTTTTTTTTTTTTGTCGAGGATTCGTATCCAACACAAAAATAATTTGTTTTTAAAGATCGGTTATAATGCGTTGTGGGAGGCACAGTAGGCACAATTAGTTAACAACCATATATGCATAAGTAAAACAGCTCAGGCTAAGATCCAGACATCAACTAGTATACATAAAAGTGGTTGCCTATTATCGGTCTAAAAAACACAAATGTGTAAGAGTGTTTGCAATATTACATAATCCCATGAAAAGAATTATATATTAGTGCGCGCATAAATGTGAATTTTACTGAGATCTTATTTTTCACATTGGATGCGAAATGTTTTTCATATATATAGGGAGCGGATCAGGTGAGAAGTGCCCTTAGGCTGAGAAGCTGCGAAGTCTAACTTATAAGCTAAAAGTACAAACTTTAAACCAATAAATCATAACTTATACACCTCCTCGAAAATAATTACGAAAATGCCACCGCGTCCAAATAACTCCAGAAACCTGGAAATTTTTTGACGCAGTGGCATTTCCGTAATTAAGATGGAGAGCTTTATAAGTTATTATTTATTGGTTATAGTACCTATATTCAGTCTATAAGTTTGCTGCGTTGTAAGATTAGATGCAAATCCAAGGGCTAAGATTACTTCTCAATTCTCATCTTAAGGAGGACTTTTTACCTCATCTTTTCTCTCTCTCTCTCTCTCTCTCTCTCTCTCTCTCTCTATATATATATATATATATATATATATATATATATATATATAGAATCGAGATCAAATACAAATCATTTTTAATTTAGAAAGTACAAACTTATCTTGGCCATCCGATGAGTTGATCTAAAGGATATAAATGTAAGGTGGCATTTTTGTAATAAAACCTAACTTTTCTAGGGTGCAACTCATTGAATGTAAATTCGCAACTGCTATTTTATGACTATATAATATGCAACACTTTGAACCTCAATATGCAATGCAAATAACATCAAGGTGCATCGTACAAACATTTGCACAATATAGGGAGCGGATCAGGTGAGAAGTGTCCTTAGGCTGAGAAGCTACGAAGTCTAACTTATAAGCTAAAAGTACAAACTTTTAACCAATAAATCATAACTTATAGACCCCCTCGAAAATAATTACAAAAATGCCACCGCGTCAAAATAACTCCAGAAACCTGGATTTTTTTTGACGCAGTGGCATTTCCGTAATTAATCTGAAAGGTAAATTTTATCGTACAACAATTAGGCCGGCATTAATGTATGGCGTAGAGTGTTGGGCGGTGAAACAATGCCACATTCAAAAGATGAGTGTGACATAGATGCGTATGTTGCATTGGATGTGTGGACATACCAGAAAAGACCGCCTGAGGAATAAGGTAATCAGACAAAAGGTGGGAGTAGCACCTATAGAAGATAAGATGCAGGAGTCTCGTTTGTGGTGGTTTGGGCGTGTGCATAGAAGACCGAGTGATGCACCTGTTAAACGACTTGAGGGGTGGGGAGAAGAGTCAGAGAAGAGAGGGAGGGGAAGACCCAAACAGACTTGGATTAGAGTAATCAGAACTGATATGCGTCTTCTTGGGGTGGATGAGAGTATGGCTTTGGAGAGAGCAAAGTGGAGGGCGCACATCCATGTGGACGATTGATGTCTTGTCTACCTTTCTTCTCTTGTTTCTTTTATCGTTTATCTTCCTTATCTTTTTATATTCTTATGTTATTTTTATCTTCTAGCTTTTTTATGCTCTTTTAATTATTTTTCTTTTATCTTGGTTATATTCTTGTGTTATTGTTATCTTATATTTTTGTATCTTTATTTTATTCATTTTATCTTACTTTTTTTTTCCTTTTCTTGTCCGCCTTCTCTTTTTGGCATCGATATCATAGACCGATTCATGTTAGCCGACCCCAAATTCTTTTGGGATTAAGGCTTGGATGTTGTTGTTGTTGTTGTTGTTGTGGCATTTCCGTAATTAGGATGGAGAGCTTTATAAGTTATGATTTATTGGTTATAAGTTACTATATTCAGTCTATAAGTTTGCTGCGTTGTAAGATTAGATGCAAATCCAAGGGCTGAGATTACTTTTCATTTTCATCTTAAGGAGGACTTCTCACCTGATCTTTTCTATATATATATATGTATATATATATATATGTATATATATGTATATATATATGTATATATATATATATATATATATATATATATATATATATATATAGACTTGATTAGTCGAGTGTTGAGCCCTTAAATGAATAAGTTTTGGTACAAGTTTTGCAAATGCAACATTTTTATGTAACAAGAAAATAGATGGCAGGAGGAAATTTCTACCTAAGCATAATTACTTAAATGAACCGCGTTTTGGTAGATAATTTATCACGTGTGACATAGTATTGAAAAACGAGAAAACTTTATTTTATGTCCTTAGAATAGTCAAGTCTCAATTCTATTAATGCTAAGGAGCAAACTTTGATAAATAACTGACATGCCTGCTATTATATTCTTAAGGCACAATAGAAAGTGAATATTTCTTCTTTTACTTTAGAAGATGTATATTATTTATCTATATATCAATGCTAAGATCAACAATTTACATTGTGTTGGATCACATTGTATCCATTATTCGGATGATTCACAATCTGAGTGAGTTATTTCAAAGTTTGTATGATCATTTTTGACCCATAAACTTCTTAGATATGCATTTTCTTTTGCATTTATTAGGTGTAATATAGTATTTTCTATCTCATTTAATAGTGAGCTTCTGTCACGCCCCTGGCTGGCCGGGCACGCTAACAACCGCTGCACAATTCGATTAAGGCAACCGCAGTCTGCCTCTCTCGAACCATGCAAGGCGTACATGAATACCATTCACAAAAGTACATCCATAAACAATCATAAATAAAGCATTTCAAAATACGCATCGGAAAACAAATACATTTTTAAAGTCAAGGCCACACATGACAAACATGAGCACGCATGCTCCCAAATCATTTATAGTTTAAAATAGTTTCCATGAACATCATTTTATTTATATCAAAATAGAACTGGAAGAAGCACGAATCACGTCTTCTCTCCATAGATAACCCGAAGCAACGAGAACAGGAAGCAAGCTCTAGCTTCTACCTGAAAACTGTGAGGTGGCCTCCCCCGTGAAGGGGAGATCAGTACTTTGAAGCATTTGAAAAGTACAATGACAACTATACGGGATATAATCCACGTTTCAAGCACAAGACCCTCAACATAGGGTGATACTATATTATGGGCATAACCTATAGCTACCCCATTTCAAACCACTTGTATATTATATATATATATATATATATATATATATATATATATATATATATATATATATATAATTAAAATAGCCGGCCCGTAGGCCCATTTGTATTTCAAAACAATTCCTTTAACATAGCCCTCGGCCTACACTTGCATATAGCAACTACGAGAGGTTACATCACCCCTAGTTTATACCCAATTCCATCGAAAGGGTTACACATTTTATTCTTTGTACTCATCCATATTGGACCTACAAACCCAACGGTTGTATTCCTTCTTTTTGGGCTTACACACCCAATATAATATCTTTGATTCATTTAGGGCTTACACACCTCGTATACGCCTCATTCGTTTAGGGCTTACACACCCCGTATAATCTTTATTCATGTAGGGCTTACACACCCCGCGTAATGTCTTTTATTCGTTAGGACTTACACACCCCGTATAATCTTTATTCATGTAGGGCTTACACACTCCGCGTAATATCTTTCATTCGTTAGGGCTTACACACCCCATATAATCTTTATTCACGTAGGGCTTACACACCCTGCGTAATATCTTTCATTCGTTAGGGCTTACACACCCTGTATAATCTTTATTCATGTAGGGCTTACACACCCTGCGTAATATCTTTCATTCGTTAGGGCTTACACACCCCGTATAATCTTTATTCATGTAGGGCTTACACACCCCGCGTAATATCTTTTATTCTTGTAGGGTTTACACACCCCGTATAATCTTTATTCGACTAGGCCTTACACACCCCGAATATAATCTTAATTTGCCTAGGGCTTACACACCCCGAATATCACATAGCTTATATATCTTTGCTTAGCCGTGGCTTCAACCTTGACAACACTTGTTGTATTTGAACAATCATAATCTATCAACCTCGGGCTAGTCTTCATCAAGACTCCCCGGGCTGCCATTATATAGTTCTAGGTAGACATCACCTTTCCCTTTGAGCATGACCGTAGTCCATCGCTCCTTCTAAGACCATGTCTATTTTATTCAATATCCTAGATATGACACAATTTATCCCTAAGGACTCATATCAATTTAGTCATGGAAATGACTCAAGGATTCTTTACTTCACATTTAATCACTTGGTCTATCAACATAGATATCCATATATTCCTTCTCAATTCATATGGAAATCACACATTTATCAACATTTGTTTACATCACTATAATCCTTCAATATCAATTCAATAATTAATGTATTTCAAGGATTCAAGGATTTCTTTCCTTATGCATAGTTTCTTTGCTTATTCATCTTTCTATAATCATTTCTCAATTACCATGACCACATAGCAATCACACCTTTTTTCACATTCAACTATATCATTTAATATCATCAAAATCATATTTTGATTACTTAGGTAATCTCATGCTCAACTCACGAATTACAAACAATATATTCAGCCATCCTCACCTTAAATATGTCCAGCAAGCCTTCTTATTGAAGCCCCATTGTTAAACCTTCGATCGGGAATGATCCAAAATGGACTTGGCTGGCAGAGGGAAAAAGCTGACCGGCTTTTGCAAAAGCTGCCCGGCTTTCAGGCCCTTGAGCACGAAAACAGCTCCTAGCAATGGCGGTTTCCGGCGATTTTGATTCCTATCGATTCCACAACTCTTCTAAGTTAAATACCAACACTTTATATCATTTTTCTGCACATTTAAATGTGTATAACCTCCCCTAGAATCCATCATATGATTTCTATAAAATCATATACGAAAAATATATTAATTAACTAGTTTAATCGGGAATATCATTCGGTTACCTAGAAACGAGCCTTCTTCTTCCCGGAATCCCTTTCCTTGTTTCTTCCTTGCTCAAAGAACATGTGAAGCTCTTTGTGAGCTCTCTAAGTGTCGTAGGACACTTCTCAAAATGAGAGGTGTGTAGCCTACCCCTTATCCTTTCTATAATTAGAAAGTTTGGGCTAAAATGGGTTGAGTTGGGTTCGTGGGCTGCCTTCTTAATTTAATCCGACCCAAATGACTTTTATTCATTTATTTATATTATTTTAGGCTAGTTGACCTCAATAGGTCGATCGTAAAATGTATTGGATAGTCCCCTCCAATATTCTGGGCTCCAACCCTTTTACCTTTCTATTATTAGTAAATGGCTCGAATAGTCTCTCGTATTAATACTTTACCTTTTATTCGGCCCATACATTCGTATATAACGTATTTCCTTATCCTTGGGCTTTTAATTACTTTAACGTGGTCCAAGAATTTATTAGTTAGTCCCTCCCCATTTTTAGGGTCCGACACACAATATAATAATCGGTATTAATTTAATCAATTAATCATTTCTCATATGATTAATATTTTTGTAACTAGTTTTCAAAATGAATAAATATTCACGAACTCAACTAGTCATCCTCATCGACATTGGTATTTGTACTTTCTATTAAATTTTAATATTAATGGATTAATTAATCCCAGTTCGAATTGGGAGCGGTGTCACAAGTTCACACCCCTTAACAAAAATTTCGTCCCTGAAATTCACGTCGTCATTTCACTTTAACCGGTGTAACTCTATCCTTAGAGTACACACTTTTCCAAGTCTCTACATTGACTTAACTAGTTGGGTTAAGTTCTTTGGCATGTGAATCCGACAATTCTCACCCAAGGTGAATCATTATTAACAATTGTCATTAATCTTTAACTTGAAGGTTCCCCACTACCTTATGCCATATCCTGTTTTAAAACATACTTACTTACATACAATTATGTAGTCGGCCCGTGGGCCCCTTTCTATATTCCATCTCATTCGTCGTTTGCACGACCTACCCGTAGGTCTTATTATTTCTACGAGACTTGTTACAGCTATCCGAGGCCTCGTAAGGTCCCCGGGCCAGATTTCAACATCCCGCCCTTGGGCTCATACCCATCATCCCGTAGGAAGATAATGCCTTTCGGGGTCGTATCTTATGTTTCTATTATTAAAAAAACGGTAATTTGATAATACTTCCTTTATTGTCAAATAATTGCAACATGTTATATGTTACACTATTCACATCTATTATTTTGAGTCACTTTGATTATTAATGTGTTAATAATTTTTTTTAAAAATATTATTAAATTTATCTCTGTTGGGTTAATAGCTCGATACGGGCTGACCCATCAATCCTTAAGGATCTCCTACGAACATCCCCAGAAGGTCCATAAGGATCACCTATGAACATCCTACTAAAGGCACAAGAAGAAGGTCAAGTACCAAGGGTCAGGAGACGTACGTACCCCACTACCAGTCGGTACCAAGGCCCAAGGGCTAGGGGACGTACGTACTCCATCACCAGCCAGTACCAAGGCCCAAGGGCCAGGAGACGTGCGTGTTCCACTGTCACCAGGCATCTAGGCCCAGGGTCCCTACGAGGTACACGGGGACGAACGTCCCCACCCCGCGATAGGGTACCAAGGGCGGCTCAAGAATAGATCAAGGATAGCTCAAGTGCATGGGGACGAACGTCCCCTTTCCCATTGACATGAGATCAGGATTCCAACAGGAGATAGGAGTCAAGCCCTTGGGGACGAATGTCCCCACCCAAGGGCGGGAAACCAAGAAATTGCATACATAATACTAAAATTCACAAATACACAAATAGTGCAACACAACAAAGAAAAAGTATAGCAAAACGATGACGCACGAGATAAATATCATTTTTAATTTACTAAGTTTATGTGAAAATATAAAAACTAATATCATCAAAATGTTGAATATAATAAAAAACTTCAACATTCTTCTTCTTCGTTCTAGGTTAAATATTACTCCGTAGTTCTAATTTAATTTATAGTTAAACCTTGAGAGCTAAGATTTAAACCATATTAATTAAGTTGTAAAAAATGCAATACAACAAAAAGTTATGTACACTACATTACTAGAAATAAATCATCATTAATGATTTCTAAAATTTTAATATTCTTTGAATACATACCAAAATATAACATAAATTATCTAAAAAGAAAAACAAACAATACATATATATATATATATATATATATATATATATATATATATATATATATATATATATATATATATATATATATATATATATATATATATATATATATATATATATATATATATATATATATATATATATATATATATATATATATATATATATATATATATATATAGGGGATGGTTCAAATACAAAGACCTCTTCCCATGCAAAGTGAGAATGAATCTTGTGCATTCATTTTCACATCTAATGGCTCAAAATGAGCCAAAAATGCACAAAATTCGACCAAAATCGCGGTGGCAATTTCGTAAATATGTTGCACTTTTTCGTTACCCGCGAAAAAGTGCAATAGAAACACGCAAAAGTGAAAGCGAAACATGCAAAAGTGCATATCTTCGCACTTTACACGGGAAGAGGTCTTTTTATTTGAACTCTTCCCAATATATATATATATATATATATATATATATATATATATATATATATATATATATATATATATATATATATAACACATTTTAGATATCTTAGGAACACATGGATACATACTTGGGGTATAAAATTGTTGGTCTAGAACTATTTGCGAACGGTTCGGTCCAGTATTTTTCGGTTCCCAAAATCTAGGACCGGTCCCGTACCCGTTTCAAACGGTACAGTTTCGGTACGGGATAAAAATCTATAGAACCGTTTAAATTAAATACCCGGTATTCGGTTCGGTACCATTACGGGATGGGTTGGTACCGGTTCGGTTTGGGTGTTATGCCCACCCCTACTTCTCACCTGATCTTATATATATATATATATATATATATATATATATATATATATATATATATATATATATATATATATAGAGAGAGAGAGAGAGAGAGAGAGAGAGAGAGAGAGAGAGAGAGAGAGAGAGAGAGAAATATTCATGTCAGGCCTTCCTTTCTGGAAATGCGTCTGGCTGACGGCATTTAGGCCCTTCCCGGTGGACTTTGTTGATGAAATTTTTATGACATGTTCTCCATCAAGTCTAGTTATTCCATACCAAATTTGAGAAACACATTCAATCTGGAAGGTCGTCAAATGATTTTTGAAACATTACTGCTTTTTATATGTATATTCCGGCGCAGTTATCTTCAAAAAATCATTTGACGACCTTCCCGATTGAATGGTTTTCTCAAATTTGGTATGGATGAATTAGACTTGATGAAGAACATGCTATAAAAATTTCATCAAAAGTTGCCCCCGGGAAGGGCCCCAAACGCCATCGGCCGGACGGAGATTCCGGTCAGGAAGGTCTAACCGGAAGATTTTTCTCTCTCTATATATATAAAAGTAAGTTTTATATATTCCGAATTTGAAGTTGTTAACACCAGGCATTGTAGGTCTCTTTGTATTTCATTCGGTTTGTGTTTTATGTGGATAGAAAGTGATCTTTTTAATTGACATCCGGCAAAATCTGGCTTCAATTGAAAGAAGAGCATTGGAGATGCTCTTAGATTGCAACCAATCTTGGGAGTTGTGTATGTGGATTGGATCGGTTCCCAATCTGATAGGAAACATTGAATTAGAATCTTAATTAGGCTAAGATAATGAAACCTGGCAGGATATAACCAATTAAGACAATCAAAACTACCACAACAAATTGTCCTAAATGAGAGTAAAAACGTTTTGGAATTTCAAAATAGGGTAGCTATTGTGAGAATAATGGAATGGCTTACCCAATTGGGAGCCCTAGATGTCAAATATATAATGAATAGAGTTCTGAGTACATTAGGAAACATAAGAAATATGGAAACCTAATTAATGAATATTAATTACTCTATTACACCCCCTCAAGCTGTGCAGGGGACACAATGCGCAGATTGTCTCTGAGAAAAATGAAGCGTTGCGGAGATAAACTTTTGGTAAAAATGTCTGCAAGCTGGAACTGTGTGGGAACATACCGAACAACCAGGTCTCCATGTGAAACTCTCTCACGAACAAAGTGATAATCAATGCTGATGTGTTTGCTCCGAGCATGCTGAATAGGATTTGTGGATAAATAAGAGGCTGAAATATTATCACACAATAACCGAACAGGCTGACAAATAGGTACGCCTAATTCAAACAATATAGACCGGATGTGGAGAATGTCTTGAACTGTGTAAGCAATAGCCCTGTATTCTGCTTCTGTGGAAGAACGAGAGACTGTTGGTTGCTTCTTGGATTTCCATGAAATTAAATTAGGGCCTAGAAAAATAGCAAAGCCTGAAGTGGATCTACTACTGTCAGGACAACCAGCCCAGTCTGCATCTGAATACGCTTGTAAAATAGGAGAAGAAGTGCTCGGCTGCAGGAGCAAACCATGGTCCGGAGTTCCCTGAAGATACCTGAAAATACGCTTAACAGCCAAAATATGTGAAGTACGAGGTGCCTGCATAAACTGAGAAACCAGGTGAACAGCAAATGTAATATCTGGTCTAGTCATGGTCAAATACTGCAAAGCACCTACCATACTTCGATACTCCGTAGGATCTGCGAGAAGATCACCATCAGTGAGAGATAACTTAGTTCGAGTAGGTAGCGGAGTACGAACAGGTTTAAGGGTGTGAAGATGAAACCGGGTTAATAGATCAGACACATATTTTTGTTGAGACAGGAACAAACCTGAGGAGGTTCGAACAGCTTGGACACCTAGGAAAAAAATGTAAATCCCCCAAATCCTTCATGGCCAAACAACGACCAAGACAAGAGATAAATGTGGAAATAAAGGAAGGGGAATTACCAGTTATAATAATGTCATCCACATACAAGAGGAGATAGAGAATATGAGACCCATGGCGATAAATGAATAAAGAATTATCTGACTTGCTACAAACAAAACCATGGGTTAACAAAAAACTGCTAAACCTGTAAAACCAGGCTCTTGGAGCCTGCTTAAGTCCATAGATTGCCTTCCGGAGCCTACAAATATGATTAGGAAATTGTGGATGTACAAACCCAGGAGGCTGGCGCATATAAACCTCTTCAGTTAGATTGCCATGAAGAAATGCATTTTTGACATCTAACTGACGAATATTCCATCGGCAAGAGATAGCAAGAGATAAAACAATACGAACAGTGGTGGGTTTGACAACAGGACTAAAGGTTTCAGAAAAATCCACACCAGCTTGTTGAGTAAATCCCTGTGCAACCAAGCGTGCTTTATAACGCTCAACAGACCCATCAGACTTAAATTTTGTTTTATAAATCCATTTAGACCCGATCACATTTTTACTAGCATTAAATGGAACTAGATCCCAAGTATGATTGTCAATTAAAGCATTAAACTCTTCTGCCATAGCCGCCCTCCATTTAGCATCTTTATTTGCCATAGAAAAACAAGAAGGATCACATGCCGAAACATCTGTTTTGAGATTAAAAATATGTTTGGGTTTAAAAATTCCCGATTTAGCACGAGTTTGCACAGGATGACAATTTGGCAGAGAAGGTGCAGGAGAAGAACGACTTGGGCTTGGGCTAGGCTCATGCGGACTGGTCGGATGAGTGGAGGGGGATGATGTGGGAGAGGAATTTGGTGTGTTGGTTAGAACAGGGCTGTCGATGGTCGTAGGGGTGGTGGGAGTGTGTGGTGAGGTGCGGTTGGGAGCATCCGGCTGAAACAAGGTAGGCTGCGTGCATAGGTTGGACTGCCGCAAGGTTACAGGGGAGGATGAGATGCTGGTGGCTGGTGGGTTGGGAGCACAGTGCTCATGCATGGTGACGGTATTGATGTCGGACACGTCAGTGGTGGCTGTGGAAGAAGTTAAAGTAGAATATGGAAAATAATTTTCAAAAAATCGCACATTCCGATTAATGTAAATCTTGTTAGTGAGAGGATTGAGACAACGATAACCTTTATATTCAGGGGCATATCCTAAGAAGACACATAAGGTGGATCTGGGAGAAAGTTTGTTGGCAGAAGTGGCATTAAAATTAGGAAAGCACGCACACCCAAAAACACGCATAAAAGAGAAGTCAGGAGTATGGTGAAATAATTTTTCAAAAGGAGAAATGCCATTTAAATTTGGAGTAGGAAGCCTGTTAATAATAAATGTGGCGGTGAACACAGCATCTACCCAAAACGTAGATGGCATGTTTGCTTCAAAAAGCATAGTGCGAGTTAATTCAAGGAGATGTCTGTGTTTGCGCTCAGAAACACCATTCTGCTCAGGGGTATCTGGACATGACTTGCGAAATAAAATACCATTTTGTGTAAAAATATCACGCATGCCATGATTATCAAATTCACCCCCTCCATCACTTTGAAAAATTTTAATTTTTGAGTCAAGTAAATTTTCCACCATTAACTTAAAGTGCCGAAAATGTGTTATGACTTCACTTTTATGACGCATGGGATAGAGCCAAGTAAATCGTGAAAAATCATCAATAAATAAGAAATAATATTTATAGCCACTTGTAGAGAGAACAGGAGATTGCCAAACATCAGAATGAATTAAAAATAAAGGAGCAGGAGATTTATGCCACACTTCTTGAAAAGGTAATCGTTGAGACTTTCCTAAACGACAAGAAATACAATCATGAGAAAAACTAGAAAAACTAGAAATAGTGCCAGATTTTTTTAATTGTTCTAAAATACGACTTCCACAGTGTCCCAAGCGACGATGCCAGACTGGACCAGAAGCAACATGAGAGACTAGAGCCACTGGCGAGGAATGAGTGAGAGAAATAGGGTAAACGCCACCATTACTGGAAGCTTGGAGGAGCACCTTCCCTGAAATTGTGTCCTTAATACAGATAGAATTTTTATCAAAAATCACAAAACAGTTATTATCGACACATAATCGTTGAATAGACAAAAGATTGTATTTAAGATTAGGCACATGATAAACAGATTTTAAGTGTAGGGGTCGAGGCAGAGTAGATAAATGCAATTCACCAACAGTCATAACAGGAAGATTAGAGCCATTAGCAACTGTAATTTTTAGTGGTCCAGAATAAATAGATTTATTTTGCAAAATACCTTCATTTGAGGTCATGTGAGCAGAAGCACCCGAGTCAGGATACCAGACAGCTGGAGTGGATTCACCTGTAGAGACAGCCAAGGCAGGGGCCTGAGCCTGAACAAAACGAGAGGGACATGCAACAGATGAATGACCTGGAGAATGACATATCTGACACACAACAGGTGGAGGGACTGAACCAAAATTATTCTCAAAAGATGGAGATCCTGCAGAGGCATAGTTAGTAGAAGAAGTATAGAGAGCCGGAGTATAAAACGATGACTGAACTGAATTACAAATAACTGTACCCGGTCCCCACTGATGAAGCTGATTGGTTCCCCGACCGGACTGTGGCTGCTAGAGTTGCGGCTGGCCTGGATTGCCGTACGTAGGAGGCTGTCCATACGTATAGGCCTGCTGATTTCGACCTCTGCCGCGCCCTCGTCCGCGACCGCCACGACGTCCGCCACGCCCTCCGCGTCCTTGGTTCTGCTGCGGGTTGCCAGAAGGAGAAGAGGAAGCCGCACCTCCTCCTGCGGAATTGGACGCAGCAAACGCAGGTGTAGTAACTGAATTCTCCAAGGATCGTTGATAGCGAAGACGTGCATCTTGATGAACCAGCTTTGTGCTTAAGGAGTCAAACGTGAGGCCTTCTAGAAATAAGGTAAGGGGGCCCACTAGTGACTCATAACCCAGTCCCAATCCTATAAGGGTTTGTTCAATAAGATCGGCATTAGAGACCGGAGAGTTAATTGCGGCTAAATTCTCAGCAATATTTTGAATCCCACGAATGTAGTCCTCCATGGTCTGATTGTCCTTCTTCCGAGTGCGTGTAAGCATTTGTTTTAATTCCATGGAGCGTGCAAGACTGGCTGCCATAAATCGGGACTCCAAACGTTGCCAGATGGCAAAGGAATTTTTCAAGGAATGTACCTCCATCAAGATATCACGAGAGAGAGTTGCAAAGATCCATGCACGTACCGCTTGATCTAACTTGAGCCAATGATAATACTCAGGATTCGGGGACTGAGCCTGATATAAATCATACGTATACATTGGCGGGGCAGATAGAGATCCATCCAGGAAGCCTAAAAGACCATTAGCTACCACGAAGGATTCAAACTGAGTGCGCCATGGCAAATAATCTTCAACAGCCACCAATTTAGAAGTAACAATTTGTGTAATCGAGGCCCCAAACGTCATGCCTTGAGCGAGCGAGGCAAAAGACGAGGGCATAGGAGTGGACTGTTGCCCAAGAATTCCGGTCGAAGGCAGGTGCAACCCCGGACTGCCCGCCAGGGTGGGTCCTGCGAACCGAGGGCCGCCAGAGCTGCTGGAGACGTCCGGTTGCTGCGAGCGTTGTGGCTGGATTATCGGATTGAAGGTTGGCGCTGACGGAGTCCAGGTGAAATCGGGGGGGACCCACGGCGCTGCCGGAACCGTAGAGGGAAAGACCGAGTAGGGCTGTGAGCGAAGCGGTTCACCTGTGGAGGAGAGAGCCGCCGTCTGCGAATGGCCAGAGAAATTCGATGTGTCTGTCGCGCTCAACACAGGTGCAGTTATGGCCGGC
The DNA here is from genome assembly GCA_945859875.1 of Cuscuta europaea. NCBI lineage: Eukaryota > Viridiplantae > Streptophyta > Magnoliopsida > Solanales > Convolvulaceae > Cuscuta > Cuscuta europaea. Next base: position 11,448,681 of record CAMAPE010000038.1, read on the forward strand.
GGCGAATCAATGGCAGCGGTGACTGCCTGGGATGCGGCGGCTGCGGTGGAGCTTTCGGATGCCATGGAACCGAAAAAAAAAATTTTAATTTTGGCTAAAACCTAGAGCTCTTGATACCATGTGAGAATAATGGAATGGCTTACCCAATTGGGAGCCCTAGATGTCAAATATATAATGAATAGAGTTCTGAGTACATTAGGAAACATAAGAAATATGGAAACCTAATTAATGAATATTAATTACTCTATTAGCTATATTTATCTTCCTCAAACATGAGTCGTTTTTATCATGATTGAAAAATACTTTCATTAATGGCGGTAAATACTATCGTGTTAATGCTCAATAGTATTGCAACTATTTTGACAATAATGACTCCAATATGACATTAAATACTTCCATATAACCTCTATTTCAGGAAGAAAAACAAAACAATCATATTTTGGAATTTCTAATCATTTTCCTCCTATTTCAAGAATTTTCCCTCGTACAATTCGGTTCCATTTTCAAAAGATTAATATGGAAACTAGTTTCGATCAAATTTGGTATCAGTTCCAAAACCCAGAAACCAGTATTGTAATACTTATATCCCACATTTGATATGGTGCTACTGTGATTGAGGAGATGGTGCTACTGTGATTGAGGAGATGGTGCTACTCTTCAAAATTTTGAATTTATGTGATTGGTAATGAATTGATAAAACAAGAAGTAAGCTAGGAATGATTTAAAAAGATGTAAATATTACCAAATTTGATATGAAATACTCCCTAATTTTTATGAGATGACAAAAAAGAAAACATGAGACAATATCATAACTTGAGAGGGAATACTAAATAATGACCAACTCGGGGAGGTTATTGTGACTCACTTGGTGAACACCCACTCCCAACTCTCCTTAATAAGAGGTCTTAAGTTCATTTCCCACCTATAGGAGATGAGGTAGGTCTTGCTACTTAACTTCGCGGAGTGGCTCAGTGGCCGAGGATGGGGAGAATGATAATGTTGGCACTGAGTTCGCATAGTTGGAGTTTTACTTTTAATACAATGATTTTCAATATTAATTGAGTATCATTTATATTTAAGTTGGGCATCATTTTTAGACAAATATGACTATCATCCACTCAGAATTAGAAAAATCTATGCTTTTAACAGAACTAAATAATTTCTATTTCAAAAACATAACAAAATTACTCTTATGTTTTCATACTACGTATTTTACTTCTATTTTGTGTAGTTACTTATTTTTTATTACATTACAATAATTTTGGTGCGATGAAAGAATCGTGCAGACCATCAATGATGTACTTTTCGGAGTCATTGCATGTGGGCTATCAAGGTACCTTGCCATCCGATCCTCGAAAGGTAAATACAATTATAATCCGTCTTTGTGTACGTTCTGAGTTACACCTCTTTATTTGTCATTCGCACATATAAAAAAGTACGAATACAAACACTTTTGATATATTGTCAGAGTGAAGAAAATTTGATTTGTTGATTGATGTACCTTTTTTTGCAGATCTGTTAGGTTGGTTGCACGGAAACAAATGTCTGTGTATACACACATTAGTTGTTAGTTGTTAGTTGTCTTTATAGACAAAAAAGTGTTTGCACATATACAATTTTTTTCTGTGTACACAGACATTTGTTTCGGAGCTATCTAACCCTGGCTTTTTTCTGTGTACGTAGACACTGAAACAAAACCAGTGTTGGTATACATTCATTTTTTGTCTATGACAAAAATTTATAGAATGTTAATAGTTTTTTAGTTTCATCTTTCATTATAGACAATACTTATCGTTATTCATTAGCATGATACATACAATACTAATATACCATACAAACAAAAATTCCGCCAACTCTAATTTTCGGTGAATTTCCGGTCATTCTCAAACAACAATTTTATTTCGTGAAGATGATGATGGTGAATAAAACATAAAAAGATAGAAAAAGAGAGAAGGAAAAAAAAAGATGATGAGGAAGGAAGGAAGGAAGAGAGGAAAGGGTGGTGTGCTTATGATTCAAGATGGGAGGAGGGAAAGAGAGAAAAGTGGGGAGAGAGGGAAGTAAAAAATGGGGCGGGGGTTAAATAGGATGTACCGCTGGTGTACCTTAAGCAAGTTATAGTTTTTTTTTTCATGAAATTACCGATAAATTGCATTGTAGCCAGGCTATAATTAAATACTAGATTAGACTAGATCTGTATAATGAATACTAGCATAGGAACTTTTGAAATATATAGTCCGTTTGGTAATACGAAATCGGCTGATTTGTTTGATTCTGTTGAAATTTATGAAATTCTGTCTGAAGTGGCTGCATTGGCTGATTCTGCTGATTTAAGAAAAAATTATTTTGAAAATATATTATAGTAATAAAATAAAGAAAAAATTATATGTAAAAATAGTTAAAATGATTATCTACAAGAACTTCAGGCAATACAACCAGAAAAGTAACTCAACCCTTACATTTTCTTATTATTACACAATTCAGCGCGCGAAAACAAAGTTACGTGTTTGGTGAAAAAGTTGGCTGATAAGCCTGATAAGCCGAAAAACAGTGTTATCAAACGGGCTCATAGAGTGGACCGGGGCTTGGCATGGCTCCCTATCTCCACTCCTGGTCCCTGCTAAGAAATCACATATAGACAAAAAAATATTTTATAGATACTACTAACTCCGTCTCAATTTGATTATCCTATTTCTTACTAACTTCATCAACACAAATCACTCCTAATTTCTTACGTTGTATATCAAACTCTTATTAAATTTGATTTTTCTTTTTGCATCTCTTATTAAAAAAATATTTTATAGATACTACTAATTTCTTTTTGCGACTTTGTAAAATTTTTAATGTAATTTCTGAATATGTAATTTATATTTACTAAAAATAAATTGAGTGCAAACACGAATTTATTTGTTTTATCATCAATCAAACATCGTAAATCACAATCAGACCATCAAATTAGGACGAGACCGCCATATATTGTTTTTTTTTGTTATACTATTGCGTACAACTAAAACAAAATAGTTTCCATTTTTTTTTCTGAGTTATGTTCGTAAATAACGTAATAACGTTCACACAAGGAAAACCACATTCCCTAAACGACAATTGCATTTGTTGTAGAATTGAAGGATGGCCTCCAGATCACTGGTCTTGCAATGGTAAATTTACGACCACAACCCGGACTTCAGGTATATAGTTTTACTAGCTAGCTAGCCTTGTGATAGTTTATTTCTATATACACTATTCCAATAAATACATACACACAATGCAATTTATACCCTTCAACCGGCGCACCATGAGGATGGTGCGCCCGGTTGCAAAACGACGCAGCTTCAGTGAGATTTCATTATTTTTTATTTCTTTTATTGTTAAAAATTGTAATAACTTTTTTATTTGATATCCGATTTTTATAAATTTTATATCAATTTTTTTTTATTTTTCATGATCTATCAAATGAGACCAATATTGCTTATGTAATTTTAACAAATTATTTTGAAGTTACATTTGATAATATATCATGAAGTTACATCTTCTTCTGTGCGAGTTACATCTTAATATACGTGAGTTACATCTTAATGTATGTGAGTTACATCACGAAATAACCCTGCTACATCTTTCATTTTTATCATTTGAAAAATAGTGTATGAATATGAAATACAATATACTTATTTTATGTGGATTAATAAAATTTTGTATTAAATTGGCAAAGAAAAAAATTAATTCAGTTATAATTGAATTAGTTCAAGATAAAGATAAGTAAAAAATCACAAATAATTAGATATAACTCACACATAATTACATGTAACTCGCGCATAAAAGTATGTAACTCATGTATAACAAGATGTAACTCACACATAACAAGATGTAACTCATACATAATTACATGTAACTTGCGCATAAAAGTATGTAACTCGTGTATAACAAGATGTAACTCGTGTATAACAAGATGTAACTCACACATAATAACTTCGTATAGGATGATGTAACTTCGTATATTATCAAATGTAACTCCAAGCTAGAAGCAAAATAAACAAACTCAATATCTTAAAAACATCTAAAAACATATAAAAGTGATAAGAAAATATATTATAGAAAAAGTGTATGCATATAAAAATATATTACAAAAAAATGTATGAATGTAAAAAATTAAAATTACATAGGCAATATTGGTCTCATTTGAAAGATCATGAAAAATAAAAAATTTTGATATAAATTTTTTAAAAATCGGATCAAAAATAAAAAAATTATTAACAATTTCAAGAAAAAGGAGAAATAAAAAATAACAAAGGGTGCATGGTGATCACCATGCACCGGTTCCACAATATAAGCACTGTACACACAAACAAGCATTCGTAGGCGGATTCAAAATATACGGGTGAACTGGGTCTAAAAAAATGAAAATCGAAAATCAGATCAAAATAAATCGAACTGTAACCAAATAAAACTGAAATGCTAAAAAAACAAAACTGAATGTAAAAAACCGAACCAAACCGTAGTTGTTTGATTCAATTTTGGTGGTAACCCTTCAAAATCGAACCAAATAAACCGAACAAATTAAAAAATGATTTTTTTAATTGTTAAGCATTAATTCTAATTAATCCTAATATCATCAATAGAATTTGGTTTTCTTGTGCTAGAAAATTAATTTTGATGTTATATGTAGTTTAGTTTATTGTTAAGCATTAATGTTTCTTTAGGCTTTGGAGCCAAAAACTCAATATTTTTTGGCTTAGAATATGATGGAATAAAGCAAAATGGCTTATTAAACTGTCTGCGCTTCTTTATTATGAAGCAGCAGTCAGTCCTTACAATTTTTGTCGTAATTTTCACTATGGGTCATCCGGAAACAGTCTCTCTCTGCTTTAGTACAGGGGTAAGACTGCGTACATCCTACCCCCTCTACCCTACCGAAGGTGTGGGAGCCTTTACGGCACTGGGGTAATGATGATGATGAGGCTTTGAAAAGAGCAAAGTGGAGAGCGCACATTTGTGTGGAGGAGTGACATCAATCTCTTTTCTATCTTTCTTCTCTCTTTTCTTTTATCGTTTATCTTTATAATCTTTTTATGTTCTTATGTTAATTTTATGTTCTATCTTTATTCTACTCTTTTATCTTTCAAACATTTATCTTTCTTATATTCTTATATTATTGTCATCTTATATTTATTTTGAATGTTGTTGTATTTAATTAGTTTAGTTTATAAATGAATGTTGTTGTAGTTAATTAGTTTAATTATTACCTTTAATAATGTAGCTATATTGATCTATTATATCTTGTGTGTGGGTGTGTGGGTGGGTGGATGTGGATGTGGGGTGTGTATGTATGTATGTATGTATGTATGTATGTATGTATGTATGTATGTATGTATGTATGTATGTATGTATGGATGTATGTATGTATGTATGTATGTATGTATGTATGTATGTATGTATGTATGTATGTATGTATGTATGTATGTATGTATGTATGTATGTTGCACGATCATGATACGTTTTTAATGGTTATTACTAGTAATTAGCGTTTGTTTTTATACTTCGTAATTCGTATAACTTACAGTTTTTTATTGATAAAACAAGTAAATATTAATCCCAACTATATCACATAGATTGTATATATTCATGAAAATTTTTCAAACTAGTCATAAACAATGTAAAGTAAAAAAATATATACTTTTATCTCTTCTTTTGTTCTATTTGTTCTAGTATGCTTGCCTTTTTATGTAATATGATCCCTCCAACTATCGTATCATTTTAAATCAAATGATAATTTTTAGTAAAAAACAAAAAACGAAACCGAACCATAACAACCGTAACAAACCGAACCAATCAAATCGTGGTTTCAAGGTTTGAAATGTAAAACTGAACTGAAACTGAACCAAATTTTCTACTTTGGTTCCGTATTTGGTTTTTGTTCAAAACCGAACTAACCCCTAGTAGCTATATAACACAAGTACTTCGATCACTCAAGTACCGTATCAGCATATCGAAAACGTTCTGTATCAAATACTCTAGGATACATGTACCGTGCTTTCCTGGGCCATATCTATAATATATTAAAAGTTTCCATTTTTTGGTAATTATTTTAAAATTTCGGATACACGTGTCAACTTTTTTCGTAAAAGAACACCCAAATTCTACATAATAAAATTCTTAAAAAAAGAAAAACATAAAATATTACATTGCTTTAATCTCGCACACAACTAAGTATATGAACGACAAAAGTAAAATGTACGATGTTGGTGGAGATGATTTTGAAAGCATAGAGGATATATGAGTGCTTGAGTTAGCCAATCTTTTAATAAATGAACCATAATTTAAGGTTTTCTTTTTTGAAAGCGATGGTATCCCTAGAAATTAGTAGCTCCAGTATAAATATGTATTAGAAACTTTGATTTTTTTATTAGACTGTTGTAGAGAAAGATTACACGTGGCATGGTAGTATGACAATTGACATGTATATATATGCAGGATATGACGAAGCTGATGAATAGTGATAAATCGGGCACCGGTTGGGGCAACAAATTTGGGTTTGTGCTCTTGCCTGTATACTACTTTCGTAAGGCTTCGAATGATTCTCTTCAGTTTGTCAAGAGAGCCAAATCTATGTTTGACAAGAAAAAACTATCCTTAGAAGCCCTTTGCTCCTACAAAATTGGGGATTTTGTCATGTCATTCCTCGGTGTTAAGGTGCTCTATACATTAATTTATACATCCACATTTTTTTAGTTTTATAATATTAGAGGCACTTGCATTGGTGCATGCATGTATGAAATGTTTCAATTCTGATTCAAGTTGTTGCATATAGCTGGCGAGCATGCTCAACTATCGGATCTTATGTAACACAACGTTCCTAATTACAAATGTGATTGGCCCACAAGAGGAGATGTCCATTGCAGGCAACCCAATCACATACATAAGATCATGCACATCAAGCTTGCCTCATGTATGTGCGATATTAATTACTAGTGCAATCATGTATCGTGTACTCCCTTCATCCAGTTTAAGCTTCTCATGTGCATTTTTTAGTATTCCAACTAAAGCTAAGCTTCTCGTTTCAATTTTATGAAATAATTAGCATCCTTAAATAACAAGTTAATAATCAAATATTAAAATTAATACACATATAACATCATAGTTACCATCACTGATCTCACTAGATTATATAACAATCAAAACTATTTCTCAAAATATACTCAAATAAGCTTATTATTGTTGTCTTAATAAATGTGTCATTTTTCAACGAGAAGCTTAAATTGGGACGGATGTAGTATTTTAAAAGAACTTCCCTAAATAGTAGGAAATTATAGTAAATTTTCACGAGCATGAGTACCATTGTTTTCATTCCAAAGTAGGACTTGTGCACTCTTATTGAGGGGAACTTTTGTTCTTGTAACTAGACCAAAGAAATCATATTTTTGAAAGAAAACATGTTTAGTCATATCTTTGAACATTCCCTATGTTTTACTCCTATTTTGGCACAAGAAAAATTTCATTTTAGTTACCAAATACTTAAATTTTAATTACTAACTCCAACTTAAATATTACCCAAGAAATATTAATTTTATCTTCAATTAACCTTGTAAACTATTTTTAATCCATTTGAAATGGAGAGAGTACTAAAATGAAAGTATGATGTATATCGTGATGTTGAGGTTATTTGGAGAGAGGTATTAATAATGTAGCATCATCCTTGCAGGCGATCGCAATATATATGGTCAGCTATGATGGTAAGGCATACCTGCAAATTTTGGTTGCCAAAGACATCATCCCTGACCCCAAGGTTCTAGCCAGATGTTTTGAAGATGCTTTGATGGAAATGAAAAAACAAGTTGAGATGAACAATGCAAACCACATCGATCCATGCGAATAAATAACATTGAAGATGTCATCGACCATCATCTAAATCCATTAGACCACCGCACGCAGTTAGCATAGTAAATATACTATTATTAATACAATAATGTTAATTTATGATCTATTGTAATACTTCGAAAAAAATGTACCCGTGGAAATATATTGAGGCAAATTATCGAGCTCGATCAGTCAACTTGGAAGAGTCTTATGTACGCGGTCCATATCGAGCTCAATCAGTCAGCTTGAAATTCCAAATTAGGAGTATTATTATGTTTTTATTCAATAACTATGAGTAATTCCTAGTGATGAACCAATTGAATCACACAAGAAGGGAGTTAATTGTATGTGGACAACTATCGAACTCAGACTGTTTTTCGCAAAGTCCTTGAGCGGGACAAAGGAAAAAAAGAATGACCTTTTCCCATGAATATTACTAAATTAAATTCAAAAGACATAAATATGACTTACTTTAAATTTTTCCAAAAAGTGACATATTCAGTAATTAGTTTCCAGTTACTCATCATCTACAAGTGACTTGTCACTTTGAAATACAATATAGTAACTCTTTTCCAGTTACCCGTACACAGTGAATGGTCATATTTTTGTTTAAAACACAATAAATTATATTTTTGTCTAGTGAATCTTTGTTAGTAATATATGTTAGTCCCCTAGATTTTGATGTACCATTCTTTTGATGATGCCAAAAGCTCCTCTAATGTTGCCCCCCTTCTTTTGTAGCATTAGGAAATTAAAATGATGTATTTTGCTTCAACCTAGTGCCAGTGAAAGTTTATCCAAAAAGTGTCTCATCCGAACTATCAAATTAACAAATAAATATAACTGGAAAATCATAAAATGCAATAAGGTAATATTCTATTATCTTAAAAAGGATGTCTCATAAATCCAACCAGTTAAATTTATTTGTAACATCAAACATTTCGAACAAATAAACTATTTATTAGAACTGGAATACAAAATGCAATAAGGTAATATTTTTTACCTTAATAGGATTTGTTATCCTACCAGTTAAATACTTGGTTTACGTTCGGAATAAGGGATGGGTTATACACAACCAAGAGTGACCAAAAGTAAAAAGAAAAAATATTTGTATTAAGTAAATTATACCGGCAAAGTGAAAATGCAATAAGGTAATTCTTACCTTAAAAAGGATATTTAAATCCTACCGGTATATATTTACTTTATCACAAACTAAATTCGTCACAAAAAAAAAAAAAAAAAAAAAAAGAAGGGAAAAGACACTTAGTGGGCATTAGAAGTTGACTTATCTTGAAGTGACACATAAATGTACAAATTGGTGATACAAATAAAATATTACCGGGAAAGGTAAAAATGCAATAAGGTAATTTTATTTACCTTAATAGGATATTTATATCCTACCGGTATATTTTATCTGTACACTAATTCTCTTGGTCACAATAAGAGAAAGGCCCGAAAAATAATACACTAAATGTGTATGATTGGAAGACAAAACTTGACCGGTATTTAATACCGAATCAAGTACTGAGGGGCCGCGGCATGGGACGAAAAATGAAACTGTGGAGAGAAAAACTTCAGCGGGTGAATTATTCAAAGACAAATGCATCAGCCCGAAATAAATGCTCCAGCACAAAAAGACGAATGTACAATTCGTCCTCGCCAGAAGTTCAACGGTAGAGATCAACTTATCCTAACCAACGGATAAGATTGATCAGCCAAAAAGCCTATAAATAGAGGCTGAAACGAAAGTTTCTAACCAAGCCTGAGCATCCTAAGCAGAGAGATATTTCACTGAGCAAGAAGTGCTATTCTATCCACGACTCTCTGCTTAGTCTCTTGCTTCACCAAACTTCTCAGCATCAAGTCTTCATTACCAAAATCATAGAAGTTTAGTTCCTAGTTGGAGGTTAGAACTTTCTTGTAATCACTACCACAAATTGTAGTAAACACTTCAGGAGGACAGTTGGTCCCGGCCTGAGTGTGGTTAGATAGGTTAGGAGTACCTTTTGATCCACACTGGATCAATTGAGAAAAACCTAAAGGATTGAGTAGCTTGGAGTGGTGTTGTACTCCTCGTGAAACACCTTCAATCTAGGCCAGAGTTGTCAAGGCTAGATTGACACTAAGTGTATTAGGCTTAATACATTAGTGAAATCCATTTGAAATAGGATGGGACTGGATGTAGGAGGATTACACCACCTCTGAACCAGGATATATCGTGTGTTGATTTCCTTAGTCAACAAAGCACACACCCAACACTTCTCGTATAAGAAATTGTAGTTTGCCAGCAGTATTTTAAGTAGTTGTCTTAACTGACTCAACTGCTTATCCTACTGCTCAATCATTCACTTTTTCTCGAGATAACCTTTTCACAAGAGCTTCGCAACATCACTGTCTAAAGGTACACTTTGCCAGAAATCACTTCTCTTACTGAACCAGCTGGCTCAGCAGTTCCCTGATTTCACTCAACTGCTGAGACCTCTGCTCAGACAAAACACCTTAAAATTCTCAAGCTCAATATCCAATCAGGAAGCCCTCATCACACTACACAAGGTCACATAATCACCCAAAAGAGTCGCTCTTTCAGATTCCAGGAATTCACTCTTCAAGTATAGCAGAGACCTCGACAGTGCCCTGGTGACCACCCAACTGCTGAGCCCTCTGCTCATACAAACTTACCTCCTGTGAACATCTCAAGTATCATCACAGACTCATAACCTCTCTAGCAAGGAAGACAGTCTGAACCAGGCTACAAATTCCAGTTTATAATTCAAGCAGGTGACTCAGCAGTTCACTCAGTACCACCCAACTGTTGAGACCACTGCTGAAATACAACTGTAGCTTCCTCTCAACAAAAGGATAGTATCCCACTACCTTCATCATCCTAAACAACATTCCATCATCATTTTTGTCATACAGTCTGTATTTGACTAGCAGTTGCCTCAGCAGTTCTCTTCTAGCTAGTCAACTGCTAAGCCAACTGCCAGCTATCTGAGTCCAATCTTCCCAGATCAGAAAGTGATTGAAACATTCACTATATAAAGGGTAAAGAATTCCGCTGTGCATCTATTAATCTCCCAAAAGATTATAGATCAACTCCTCTAAGAGGGAAATATTAGTAAGGGTCGAAAAGATTTAAAAGTCTATTCACCCCCCCCTCTAGACTTTTACCCTATCCGGGACCATCAAGTGGTATCAGAGCAGAGTGTTCTTAGAGTCAGTTTCTGGCTAATTTGAACTAAAGATCCAAACCACTAAACCCCCCAAACACTTTCTAAATGGACAAACGGTTGGCAACAGATTCTTTGCCTAACCAAAATATGTATGATGACTGGAGAACCAAGGATTTCTGGGATGAGCTCTCAATGATTCAATCAGTTGATGATCAAAAAGGCTCAAGTGATGAAAGCAGTACTTCAGGAGATGAAGAAGAGACTCTGTTTTGTCTCTATGGAATGCATCATGTTGAAAACTTCTCCAATAACTGCTCTATGGCCGAAACCTCAAGCAATGATAATGATGAGGTATTATCTAGTTCTTCAAACAGCTCATTTCACTCTAGCTGTTCCCGTGTTGACATGGAAGCTCTACTCCTTCAATTTGAAAACTTTCAAAAGGATCACCTTCTTTTAATGAACGAAAACTGTAGACTTCAAGTTAATCTAATAGTAGCCCAAGCTCAAATGGGTGAAGTGATAAAGAGAAATGATTTTCTTGAACTCGAAAACTTCAGTTTAAAAGAAAGGTTGAGCTCCCTCACTACCCCTATAAGTGAGGAAATTCATCACAACTGGAAGAACACAGGATTGGGATTCACACCCTTATCCAAGCCATCTGAAGACTCTCCCAAATACTCTCCTATCACAAAGCCCAACACAGATCTACTAGACACAAGGGATTCAAACCACCAACAACCTCACTCCCAAACTCTGTCAAAGAAAAGGACTCAGTCCTCCTCCAGACCAAAATCCAAACTTCCCTACAATTTCAACCTCCTGAATAACCAACCAAATCAAAGACTTGGTTGGCAACCAATCAAAAGGACCAACAACTTATCTCAGAAAAAGCTGATCACTTCTAATGCTCATATTCCTTCACCCCCTCAAACAAGGAATAATGATCACAAACATATAGCCCTTTCTCATGGAAACATAAATCCAAATGGCTACAGACCCGTCAGCTCAAACTCAAATGGCCCTAAATTGGTATGGATGCCCAAACGCATTCAAGGGAAGATGCCCACAAATTTGTGGGCTGTTACTCAAAACCGATGAGAACGGGAAGGTGCTGGAGTAGCTAACATTGAAAAGATTCATCTTCAAAACTGCTCCATGCACATGATAGTTAGCAGGGGGCTACTATCAAGCTATGAGATCTGGAAGAAGGACCCAATTTAACAAATTGGGAATGGGAAGAAAAAGGAGAAACAAAAGGAACTGGAAAATCCAAACCAAATGCGAACTTTCAATCCAACCTAGGATTGAAGTTCAAATTCAAGAAGCACAAGCCAGCTCCAAGATAATGTTCACAATATGACATTCTCCATGGACATCTGCTTAGATGCCCAAAACAAAGTTGTGCTAACTGGTAAAGGAATAAGAAGAAACATGGTACTGATTGGAGTTTACCAAAGAAGAAATCTGCTCTCCAAAAGCAGGTTCATGCATGAGTTGAAAATGGCACCACATCATAGCCATCTCAAGCTCAAAAACCATCAAATGGTACCTTCAGATAGTATCATCAAGTGATATCTCCATCTCAATTACAGAACTCAATAAGTAATTGAGCAAACCATGCAAGGGATTTTTCTTGAAGAACACTGGAAAGGCTCCAAGCTGCCCTTCCAGAAAAGAAACTAAAAGACTACTGAACTCTGGAATCAGCAGTTGACTCAAGTAAGCAGACCACTGCGAGCAGAGGACTACAATGGGAGATCACTGCCAGCAGTTGCCTCATTCTAAATCAACTGTCCAGACGCTTCAGCTAAACTAAGTACAAAGGCTTAAAAGATCCCAATCTTCATTCTACCAGATGATAAAGGAGGATGAGCAGGTATCTCAAATAAACCACATTGGTCGAACCTACATCCTCCTTAGAAAAATATTGATAACTGAAGAAGCCCTACCGAACTCTGACCGCACACAAGCTATGAAAGAAGCACTCAAAGAACATTTCCTGAAAGCTTGTGTCCAGATCCTATCATCATCAAGTGATAGGAACAAAAAGGGTCTCCAAAAATTGAAGGAAGACATCATTATTGAGGATAAAGCAAGACTTGTGGCAAAAGGGTACTACAGAGAAGGACTAGATTTTGATAAAACCCCTGCCCAAAGTTGCCCCAGTAACGTCTTACTATCAGAATGAAAGTTGCTTCTCTTTTCTGCTACGGTTCTCTGATGAGGTTCTCTGTTGAGGCTCTCTGTTGAGGTTCTCTGTTAAGGTTCTCTGATGAGGTTCTCTGTTGAGGCTCTCTGTTGAGGTTCTCTGTTAAGGTTCTCTGATGAGGTTCTCTGTTGAAATTATCTCTGAGGAGGATCTCTGGTAACCCTTGAACAGAACATCCCAACCTCTGATAAAGTATTCTGATCTCATCAGAAGTACTCCAAAAGTACTCAACGTATTATGGGCCATTACAACATCATCTATCCAAACATCCTTAACAATGTGCTGCCCATAAGCAAATTCACATACTGGATGTGCCTTCCTCAAAAGGGTCTACTAAAAAAAGAGGACTACGTGGAGCGGTCCCCTTGATTTGAAATTGATAAGAGATGAAGTATTCAAACACTAAATCGTTCTCTGGAGTCAGGCAAACTCCAAATGAAGGGTATGATACACTCTCTAAGCATAGGGTGAAATATAAGTTCATCAAAGGCAAGTAGACAAGACGTTATTGAAGAAGGTCCTCACACACTCCTTAAAACTTTCAACTCTCAAGCGTACTTTGAAGAGAGCCTAAAAGGAGAGTTGAACTATCTCTTGGGACTACATATGACTCCACAAGATTTTCACATCAAACCAAGCAAGTGAGTAAAGCAAGACTCAATACATCTTGACAAAAACTTGGAATGATGATCAAAGAAAAGGAATTACCCCGTACCCATTCAGAGGGAACAGAACTCATAAATTGAGGGGGAATTCCTAGGCATCTGCTGAGGGGGAACACATACCCCAACTTTTATGAACAGTCACTTGCTCATCTACTCAAAATCCGAGCAACAAACTAAGCAGGTGACTGACTCTCACAACAGCAGATGACTACCCATAAGTCCACTGCTACAACTTCTTCAAAGATTTCTGTAACTTGACAGGATGACTACCAAACGAGCCCACAGGATAATTAAGCTAGAAAGAAATGATCTCTGAAATACTACCTTCTCTCCCAAGAGTATTCTATGCCTCACTTGGAAACTAGTTAAACTCCAATTGACAAAAATCCAGAAACCAGATGACTTAACTAACTCTGAGGATCAGGTGGGATTTGTTCAATAAAAACAAATCAATATGGCGGAGACCGGTCAAAGTTCTGGATAACAGAAGGAGACGTTCAAGAGGAGGATTAGTCATGAATGACCAGAAACTCTAGATAGAAGAAAAGGAGTAAGTATCCGAGCAATTGGCTCAACAGTTGACTGCATCTCAGCAAGCAGTGGGCTCAGCAGGTAACTGGCTACTAGCCCACTGCTACCTAAACAAAGGAAAGAAGTGGATGCATATCTTTTCAAGAAGAAGAAAAGGGTTAAGAAGGAAAGCAAACAGAGGTAAAGACACTGGTTCAAAATTTCGTGCAGGTAACTGCCAACAGGTGACTGCCTCTCGAGCAGGGCACTGATTCAGGCCAGCAGTTGGCTCAATTTCTGAGCAAAGGACTGCTCCCTTTCTCCAGCAGTTGACTTACACCCCTAGAGTAACCACAAGCAGACAAGGCTAGTTTAAAACTCTGGGATCATAAAAAACAAAGCACGACTTTTCCACAAGCAAATCCAGAAAAGAAGGCCTAAAGATGCATCAACTAAGGGGGAATGAATACAAAAGAGGCCACCTCATCAAGGGAGGAAAGAGGATATCAAATCATGAATCAAATCAAAGGACCCTGCTACCACCAAATCTGGAAGTCATGATCATCAAAGGTCGAGAAGAACAACAAGCTCAAAACTGCTCGAAATATCAGCTACCCATTCAAAAAGGTACGGTATTGATCCATAAAACTCAGCAGTAAACTCATATATGGATTGAAAAAAAAAGGGATACTACTTACAAAGATCGTAAGTACCCAAATTTTTTTTCTGTCAAAAAATCAGCCATCAACAAGCAAAAAAAAGGGGTATCCTAGAATTCTCCATTTCTGAGCTAACAAAGCATGCTAAAAGCAGTGTCAAAAATATTCCAAAATGAACTCCGGTAATCGAAGATGCTCTATCAACCTCTTCATTAATGAAGCTCTGAGAGAATATTTAATAAATGATCTCTCACACTTACCAAGACACTCAATGTCTTAAAAGAAGAATCTGCCGCAAAAACATTAATGAAAACTTAAAAACGCTTCGATTACCACCCTCATCGAAATATGAAAAGACCTAACACCTTGTATAAATACCTCTCCTCTCTTGAACACATTCCACATTCAAACCTCTGTCTTCCTTCACAAACACAACATCCGACTTGAGAAATGGCTCACTCATCTACACAAATCTCCCTAGAACTCTCACTTGCACCTCCGAACCAGCAACAACCCTCCTCAATAGCAGATACCTCCATTGAAAACGAATCCCTGACTCTCTACAATTCCTATAAAAGAACTCTGGATAGAGAATTCCAGAGGATGATTAGGTGGAGAAGCAGCAGATACTCACCAATCAACATTCTCTTCCACGCATACAACTTCATGCAAGAAGAAGAGAGATTTGCTCTTCAGTGGATGGGAACGACAAACATTGAACTAGCCCTCCGCAAAGACATGATCATCAGAGTCTACCATACCAAGCTTGAAATGATCAGACAAGAGGTGACAAGAGAGGCAAGAAGAAGAAGAACAAATGGAGAACTTTCAAACAGAAGGAATGAGGAGTAGATGCTGCCAAAAGAGGGGGAAGAAATAAGTCAAAACGAAATTGTCATGATTTCCTCCTTTGACTTGTATATTCTTTTGGCATCATCAAAAAGGGGGAAATTGTTAGTCCCCTAGATTTTGATGTACCATTCTTTTGATGATGCCAAAAGCTCCTCTAATGTTGCCCCCCCTTCTTTTGTAGCATTAGGAAATTAAAATGATGTATTTTGCTTCAACCTAGTGCCAGTGAAAGTTTATCCAAAAAGTGTCTCATCCGAACTATCAAATTAACAAATAAATATAACTGGAAAATCATAAAAAGCAATAAGGTAATATTCTATTATCTTAAAAAGGATGTCTCATAAATCCAACCAGTTAAATTTATTTGTTACATCAAACATTTCGAACAAATAAACTATTTATTAGAACTGGAATACAAAATGCAATAAGGTAATATTTTTTACCTTAATAGGATTTGTTATCCTACCAGTTAAATACTTGGTTTACGTTCGGAATAAGGGATGGGTTATACACAACCAAGAGTGACCAAAAGTAAAAAGAAAAAATATTTGTATTAAGTGAATTATACCGGCAAAGTCAAAATGAAATAAGGTAATTCTTACCTTAAAAAGGATATTTAAATCCTACCGGTATATATTTACTTTATCACAAATTAAATTCGTCACAAAACAAAAAGAAAAAGAAGGGAAAAGACACTTAGTGGGCATTAGAAGTTGACTTATCTTGAAGTGACACATAAATGTACAAATTGGTGATACAAATAAAATATTACCGGAAAAGGTAAAAATGCAATAAGGTAATTTTATTTACCTTAATAGGATATTTATATCCTACCGGTATATTTTATCTGTACACTAATTCTCTTGGTCACAATAAGAGAAAGGCCCGAAAAATAATACACTAAATGTGTATGATTGGAAGACAAAACTTGACCGGTATTTAATACCGAATCAAGTACTGAGTGGCCGCGGCATGGGACGAAAAATGAAACTGTGGAGAGAAAAACTTCAGCGGGTGAATTATTCAAAGACAAATGCATCAGCCCGAAATAAATGCTCCAGCACAAAAAGACGAATGTACAATTCGTCCTCGCCAGAAGTTCAACGGTAGAGATCAACTTATCCTAACCAACGGATAAGATTGATCAGCCAAAAAGCCAATAAATAGAGGCTGAAACGAAAGTTTCTAACCAAGCCTGAGCATCCTAAGTAGAGAGATATTTCACTGAGCAAGAAGTGCTATTCTATCCACGACTCTCTGCTTAGTCTCTTGCTTCACTAAACTTCTCAGCATCAAGTCTTCATTACCAAAATCATAGAAGTTTAGTTCCTAGTTGGAGGTTAGAACTTTCTTGTAATCACTACCACAAATTGTAGTAAACACTTCAGGAGGACAGTTGGTCCCGACCTGAGTGTGGTTAGATAGGTTAGGAGTACCTTTTGATCCCCACTGGATCAATTGAGAAAAACCTAAAGGATTGAGTAGCTTGGAGTGGTGTTGTACTCCTCGTGAAACACCTTCAATCTAGGCCAGAGTTGTCAAGGCTAGATTGGCATTAAGTGTATTGGGCTTAATACATTAGTGAAATCCATTTGAAATAGGATGGGACTGGATGTAGGAGGATTACACCACATCTGAACCAGGATATATCGTGTGTTGATTTCCTTAGTCAACAAAGCACACACCCAACACTTCTCGTATAAGAAATTGTAGTTTGCCAGTAGCATTTTAAGCAGTTGTCTTAACTGACTCAACTGCTTATCCTACTGCTCAATCATTCACTTTTTCTCGAGATAACCTTTTCACAAGAGCTTCGCAACATCACTGTCTAAAGGTACACTTTACCAGAAATCACTTCTCTTACTGAACCAGCTGGCTCAGCAGTTCCCTGATTTCACTCAACTGCTGAGACCTCTGCTCAGGCAAAACACCTTAAAATTCTCAAGCTCAGTATCCAATCAGGAAGCCCTCATCACACTACACAAGGTCACATAATCACCCAAAAGAGTCGCTCTTTTAGATCCCCGGAATTCACTCTTCAAGTATAGCAGAGACCTCGGCAGTGCCCTGGTGACCACCCAACTGCTGAGCCCTCTGCTCATACAAACTTACCTCCTGTGAACATCTCAAGTATCATCACAGACTCATAACCTCTCTAGCAAGGAAGGCAGTCTGAACCAGGCTACAAATTCCAGTTTATAATTCAAGCAGGTGACTCAGCAGTTCACTCAGTACCACCCAACTGCTGAGACCACTGCTGAAATACAGTTGTAGCTTCCTCTCAACAAAAGGATAGTATCCCACTGCCTTCATCATCCTAAACAACATTCCATCATCATTTTTGTCATACAACCTGTATTTGACTAGCAGTTGCCTCAACAGTTCTCTTCTACCTAGTCAACTGCTAAGCCAACTGCCAAGCCAACTGCCAGCTATCTAAGTCCAATCTTCCCAGATCAGAAAGTGATTGAAACATTCACTACATAAAGGGTAAAGACTTCCGCTGTGCATCTATTAATCTCTCAAAAGATTATAGATAAACTCCTCTAAGAGGGAAATATTTGTAAGGGTCGAAAAGATTTAAAAGTCTATTCACCCCCCCCCCCCCCCTCTAGACTTTTACCCTATCCGGGACCATCAATATACATGTCATTTTTTCAAAACAGAAACTAATAAAGACACGGGAATTTCACGAGGACTTTTTTTTTGGTTCAAGAGAGATTCAAAAACCCTGATCTCCCTTAGAGAAATTTGCGAACATTTCCCTAAAAAGTCTTTAAAAACATGTTACAAGATAAACTCTCCTAGTTTACTCTTGAGCGACCCAAACTCCAACCTCTCTAGGTGGAATACCTGTTACCTTATCTTTTGAATAAGGAGTTTCTCGACTTTACAACAAAGTCCTCATGTCATACCCTAATTGTAACGACCGTCCCCAAACGGCCATTACCATACTTAATGTAAACAAGACTCTATATACAAAGCGGAATATTACAGAATACAAAGTCTCGTATGAAACTTTATTTCTTATATACATAAGAAAACTCCATAACTGAACTATCAAAGACCAACAACGATCACACTTAACACAAAGTCATCACACCTGATCAGGATTTTTAAAACAAAACATAAAACAACTCATAAAAGTGTCATAGTAAAACAACAAAACATGAGACACAGCCAGGTCGTTTCCGTTAACCCATCCACAGCCTCGCTACCTGGCTCGAACATTCTCTCAGGCTTCCATTCTTCATTCATTACCTATACATGAGACACAAGAGAACAGAAGTCTCGTAAGCAAAATTTGCTTAGTAAGTCACCATTACATCCACTAAAATAACAGAGTCTTAGCTAGCCATAATTAGATACATAAGCTAGAATACTCCACACATAGCATATTCACACACATATTCATATCATGTAAAGCATAACTTCATGTAACGAAATCTAGAAGATTTCCTCATTTATTATTCTTTCTTCCTATCTTGCTACTTGACTTAATGGGCCCGTAGCTCGTGTCCTGGCCCCTCGCTAATGACCTTGGGTAGCTAGCTCACAGCCATTAGAAGTAATTCTGGGACTCCCCGCGGAAGGAAATCCCGCTCCGTTCAGCTCAGGTAATTACTTGGGGGAACGGCTACCTTAGAACATTTCTTATCATTCATTAGATATCATTATCATCACAACTTTCATTCATTGTTGGATTCCATATAAATCCAACCTAACCATAAACATAGAACTTGGATACCTTACACTGATAACTCAACAAGTTCTCCATCAACATCACCTATCAATATATACACGTAACATGGCATTCACATAATATCATACCATACAATTTCAAGTATTCGAGCCAACCTATCCAATTTATAGGTAGCTAGACTTCCATTTCTTTTCATTTCAAACTATCATGTATAGGTGGTGATTACTTACTTGATTCACGTGGAGTTTTTACCCTTGATCGTGCGTATAAAGCGTGCACGGGCAACGGTTCTTCGATTGAGCAACTATATACATTGTTTACATTTGATCAACAAAACCTCATGTTTTTAACCAAAACCTTAAAACTTAGGCATAAGGGGAATTCAACAAAAAACCAGCACCCGAACATGATAGACTTCTAAAACTCATAATCTCAACCGGTCAAATTTTCGGGTAACTAGCCAACCAACTCCCGATTGAACTTCATACTCAAGAGTCAACAATAACTAACCAATAATAATACTATCAAGAGTTCTACACATCTAATTAAAATCAGTTTATATATATCTATTTAGAATCAACCTATACCTAGTAAGAAATATCATCAAATTCTTTCATCAACTTAGTAAAATTTTGGAATAATTAGTTATACAAGAACAAATTGAAGTTTGTTAAATCCAGTCTAAGCAACAACTTCAAAACAATCTTACTATCAAGAAAATCCATTAATTTTCCTAGAATCAACCCAAAGTTCACTCAACCCTAGTTAAATCCCAAAACAAGAAGTATGGATCAAATATCGAAGAATTCTTCATGTAAAATGTAAAAATCTTACCAAGTGATGATCTTTGATGAAGAATATGTTTAATTTGAGCTTGAATCACCCTATAAATGGTTTGAGATTGATTTGTAGAGAGAAGGACGAGCTGGGATCGATTTTGGGTTGAAAAGGGGGATTTAGCGATTAAAAACGTTTTTGATCGACACAGCCAAAACTGACCGAACCGGCGCCGGTTTCCCCCTGAACGGCGCCAGTTTCCCTGCCATTCTAACACCCTAAAGTTTCTGTTTTGGACCGGCGCCGGTCTGGGTCCAATCGGCGCCGGTTTGAGGTCAATCGGGTGCTGAAAACGTCATTTTTTGCCCTAAACCGACCCCGATTGTTGCCGATCCCATCCTAGACCCCCAATGACCTTTTTAAACTATATTTTAAACACTAAAATACTATTTAACATGAAAAATAACTTTATATACCATTACATTCAAAAATACGAATGATTATTACGATGTAGTTTCGTTGCTCATCGGATACCGTCGCCTGTCACGTTCAAACATAATACAAGCATGTAAGTTGAAATATCATTATCACAAAGTTAATACTCACATGCTATCCCTACACTTCACACATATAACACTCATACATAAGTTAAAAACATGATCATATATAACATTAATTAATGCATAAGAAGTAGAAAAAGTACGGACGTTACACTAATTTTGGAGAAAACGCTCTCAGATGTTCCTCTCTAACTCAATACAATAATATTAAAATGATAAAATAACAAGGAATATAACCACTTAATAAACTATTTCTGAAACTTTATCTTCTAAGGCATCTTTTATGTGTTCGACTCTCCTTTACGAGTAATATTCTGTCCCACTTTAACCACTCCTTTTCATACCCGAATTTGGGTATTTATACTGATGTTTAGGAGATGTCCATACTTTGTGACATTAAGAACTTTCCTTCTGATCACACTTTCCTTTGTTGTGTCCTTCCTTTTTGAAGGTCGGTTCTTCTCTTAAAATGTGCTATGTCACGATTTGCTACGTGTTGATGAGCACTTAAATATTTCCGATCCATTTATTTGAAAAGCAATATGCACACATATATGATTTAAAAAGAACTTCGTTTTTAATGATAACACGACATATTGCGTATTATATTCTCTTTAGATCTTTGCAAGGAAGATGTTTTGTCTGTGATTTTCCTTAAAATTTTGTCCTTTTATTTTGAAGATGATTTCTTATTCATGAAAATGATTTGGAAGATGTTTTCTTATACGTATTAATAAATATCCCTTTATTCATTTTAAGGTAAACCTTTTTATTAAAGGGACATCCTTGTGAGAAGAGATGCATGAACATCCATTTTGAAATTTGAAAAGTCCTTTTATTTGGAACATGATTTGTGAGAAAGATCTCATATTTAATCCCTTGTTTGTTTAACTTCTTTCCTTTAAAGAAAAATCCTTTCTGATATTGATTATTTCCTTCAGAGAATAATCCTTTTTGGTCAAGTATAAGTCAAAACCGAATTTGAGTGAAAAAGGAAAGATATTTTTAATAGCCGAATTAATCAACGTTGAATGAGCAGCTCAGTTCTAGGACCAGGTCTAGACCACACAGGCTTGTTGCAACGCACGAGTTAAATACATTTCCTGCAATCACTCATAAAGTAAAAGTAGCACTAAATTGTTTGTCATCAACAAAACAATATGTTCCAAAAGATTGTATAGGTGATAGGTGTGAAAACACCTAAAACTTTCTCATAAATTTTGGTCTTTATTTGTTAAGTATTGATAGTTTTCCTCCCATTTGGTTTTACTTGTGCAATATTTTGGTTGTAGACACCAAGAAGAGGATTTGAGCATTGTAGGGGTAAACACGAGTATTTGAAAGAGTCTTGGGAGCATAAATGGATGCTTTGAAGACCCCGGGATAAAACCGTGGACAAAGAAGCAAGAAACAAAGATGTCAGAGGTGTTTTGGTGGAAGAAGGCATAGAAAAGCTATGAGAATTTACGCCCAGATTCAACAGTCGAATAATCTAAGAATAATAGGAAGAACTAAAACAGTAGAAGAGAAATTCACCAATAACGTATACCGTGTATTAATGATGATGAATCCATGAAGACCAATTACATAGTACTCGAACGTATAAAGAGAAAGAATTTCTATTCTATGTGCTCTACCAGAATAATATGCGGAAACAGAATGTGTAGAGACTTAGGGAACAAATTCAGCCATCACAACCTCTATTTATAGGGAGTGGTTCAAATTGTCTTATTACAATTAGGAAGCAGTTGTTAGGCATGTGAGCATATTTAGAGCACATTAATATTGGGCCTAATTCTCTCTCAACTAATCTAATTAATTACAAAGACTCATTAAATAAAATACAATTAATTTGAACACAATAAAATAATATTCTAACATTCTCCCCCTTTGTGTTCAAATGTCGATGAAACGTTGTTTATCTTTGAGTCTTGTACAATGACTTCCGCTAGCCAAGGATGACTTCACAATGTCTGAGAGTCCTTCTGAAATCAAGTCTAACTCCTATGGCTTCGGCAAATTCTCCAATGAGATCAATCTGGATCGGGTCATCTGGATTCTCTGAATTCTTCACTTTCAGCGCGGCTTCTTCCAGATGTTCTTCTATGATTTTGAGCGTTCCATCACTGTACTTATGAATCTGTTTCAGCAGCAGGATACGTTTCACACCTTTGTAATCTCTATAGATGATTCCTGTCTCCGGATGTGTTGTGATGGTGTCTTCTTCAAGATTCTCGATCCACGAAGCTCTATTTCTCGGAGTTGTCATATTGTCATGCCCCAGACCGCATCTAGGCGCGTGTATAACCGCCGTATGACCAAGTGACGTCACTCGCAAGTCAACGTGTCTTAATCATACAAGGCGTCCATGAACATAATATATCCATACTCAGTAGTAAACATACACAACAACATCACAGTTTAGATTAATTGAATAGCGGAAATATTCAACAATTAATCATGGGCCACACATGGCCAAACATAGGCTCGCAGACCAAAACAATGTATTAATACAAAAGTATCCATGAGCACAGTTTATTTTTTTGAAATAGTAGAGGGAGCACGAACCACGTCTTCCTCTGGATTCTCTTCACCCGTGCAAAGGTGTAGATGACAAACCTTAACTTCAACCTGAAATGGTGGGGCCCCCCGAAGGGATCAGTACAAGTACCGAGCGAGTAGCAGACTGAATATAGAATAACTAACGTTTCAAGTATAAGACCCAAACATAGGGTGATACTTATGTAAATAGTCTTTTCCCCCAAGTTAAGAAATACTTAGTAGTACATATATACTTGGAAAATACCCGATCCGTAGATCACCGTTTTATTTGGGAAAATATTAATAGTCAATATCTTTGACTAAAAACCCCAACCCACCCATATGCCTATGAGTGTATAGGACTCCTCCTTGTCCATACTTCAATATTATAATCTATGAGTTTTGAGGATCAAAATCCTTGGGTACTCCACCAAATTTGTATTTGAGTGTTAAGGACTTTTAGTCCTAGGGTCCTCCACCAATTTATTATCCGAGTGTTAAGGACTTTAAGTCCTAGGGTCCTCCACCAATTTATAATCCGAGTGTTAAGGACTTTAAGTCCTAGGGTCCTCCACCAAAATATGAGTGTTAAGGACTTTTAAGTCGTAGGGTCCTCCACCAAAATATGAGTGTTAAGGACTTTTAAGTCCTAGGGTCCTCCACCAAAATATGAGTGTTAAGGACTTTTAAATCCTAGGGTCCTCCACCAAAATATAATCCTATGATCAACCTCCTATCAACCTAGATAGGATCTATATCATATTTATCCATTCATAGCTAAATCAATACATAAAGCTTATGTAACACAATCCATGCAAAGTCATGCGTTTATATAACTTCATAATTAACTAATACCATCCGGTATCAATTAATCCATTATCCATCGGTCAACGTTTTCGTTGACCACCATTTCAAACCTTATACGTATCAACTTAATCATCATATAATTAAGTTAATAATGTTCATTCGTGCTCCTCTTACGCTTCAAGCAAACATGCATTTTATATAATTCCTCATAACATATTTCATGCATAAACAATTAATTCCTTTCATACAAACTTAACCATATTGGCTAATCACATGTTTAAATACCTTTTAAACATAATTTTGAACACATATAACATTTATTTAGGTAATCTCATAGTTAACCCAAAATTTATAAGATATTAAGCCGTCCACTCACCTCAAATGAGCTTTAAAAAGATTCTACACTTCTTAGTCGAACTCCGGCGAAACTCCGACGAACTCCGACGAAACTCCGGTGAACTCTAGAAACACTTTAGTCAAGCTCCTAATATGTTTTTATCATCACAAAACTCATATCAATACAAATAACCTCCAAAAGGTTATTTTCCGGTGAACCGGTCATATTGGCTTCTAAGTCCGTTCTTGGGCTTAGAACTACCTTCCAACCCCTCATTCTACACCTCTAAACATGTAGAACAAATTTTAGGGGATCTTCCATATGATATATAATTCATATGATAAGTAAAAAGTAAGGGAAAAGTTATTATAAGGTGAATACCTTAATTATCCAAGTTTTCCTCACTTTTTCCTTCTTAATCCCCCTTCTTTTGAACCACCCTTGCTTGAGCTTGTTCTTGTCTATGGAGAATGATAGATGGAGGGTTCTTTCTTCTGATTGGGGTGGGTTGGCCGAACTGATCAAGGGAAGAGGGTGGGAGTGTCCTTTTTGTCTCAATAGCATGTGTGGTGTGGGTGGAAAGGCCCACCCCTATTTTATTTAGATGCTCTTCATCTCAACCACTCCTCTCCCATAATGCAGCCCCTCTTTGTCAACCTTGAGAACAAAAAAACGTGGGCTGGCCCCCACTCATGTGGGAGGTCATCCCAACTTGTCCCGAAATGTACATTCGGCCCCGAAAGTTGTATTTCTCGGACTGTTTTAATTATACTTTATTTTATCGGGTCAAATAAAATATACTGTGTGATTTCAATCACTATGGACCCTTAGAATAATTATTAATCCCCCATCTTTAATTTAGAAGTCTCCGAAATTCATTTCGGGCTGATATCCGATAAATTACTAATACCGGTAATTGGGCCTCGTTTGACCAACGGGTCAACCCTATGCCCTTACTATGGCCCAAATAAAATATGTACCATCATATAAATATTATCTAGACCAAGATGAATATAATATGTGGTCCGGGGGTTATCGGGTGGTCCCCGCTCCTGATGTGGGCCCGCGTGCGATTCACTATTCACGCAAAGTAATCAACCAAATTTACAACCTCGTAAATTCATAAATCATTATTCAAGGTTTATTACATGTTTTACTAAAAAGTAAATATACTTGGAGACGGTGTTACACATATTCACTTTCGGAAATTGTTTTCAATGGTCATCTGCAAATCAAATAAAGAATAGTACTTCACTAGTCTCATCATAAATCTCTTGATTTCATTCGGGCCTAGATATTTGTGTTTTTGCGATAGATCCTTCATTTTGATGAATCTGTACTTATAGAATAATTGGATCAGATCTTTTGCAACAACGTGCTACAGATCAGCTTCAGAAACTCTTTGGATCACGCTATTTTATCTTTCAAATTCAAACACCGGATAACTCACGGGACCACACTTATGGATTTCTACAGCCTTAATCTCTATGATTGGTGAATTAGAATGCTTCAATAATCTTTCTCGATGTCCATACGGGTCATTCTGATGAGCTGACATGTTGCGTAGCATCCATATGTGTCCGGAGGCAGCAATTCCTTCCAAGTGTTCTAGTCCTCTCAGCTCAAGCTCATCGACCCTCTTAATGTTTTTCTCGTTTCTCCAAATTCTTGGTCTCAGATCTTCTTGATATGGTACAATTATCTTGACGTTCTCCCAAGGTGTTTCGAACTTGTCTTCTATCTTGGATTCCTTTGGGCGTCTTTTGATTAGATCTTTGACTAACTGAAGGTCGGGAAGAGGATCGTCATAGAATTCTCCTTGAGCATACTCCTCAGGTTCCAGTCCCATTAGCTCTATAGCAGCTTTCTTCTTTACTTCTCGGATGTAGATCAGTTTGATAAGAGCTTGCCCGTTGCTAATCCCTTGAAGATTGTATTTTTGATTTTCTTCAACCCATTGAAGCAAAAGTAGATCATATCAGATGGTGCTTTGATTTCCTCATAAGTGTCTCGCTTTGCTTTTCTTCTTGGATGATTTCTTCTTTGATGACGAGGGTTGAACTGATGTAGGGATAGAAGTAGATTTAGCAGAATATGTTTCTCTTTCAGCTCTTGAAACCTTTGGATCATTGGGGACAAATGTGGTAGCACTGGGTAAAATAACACCGGGGTCACAAAAACTTACCATTTTCATCATACTAGAGACTAGGTCGTTTTGACGGCCTGAAGACAATGGTGATTCATATGTTGCATTGTCAGAACTTCCTTCCAATCCTTGGTCTACATCCATGAAGGATGAGCCTATAGAAGTTCTCGAGAGGACACAAAGTCCTAGCACAGTATTTAGGGGCATGGAAGGGTGAAAATTGATTAAGGCTAGTGAGTCATGAGGTGTGGTAGAAGATGAGGGTTCAGGCTGAGAAGATGATGATGGTTCAGAGTGTGAAGAGTATGGAATGATGGATTGTGAAGTGGTTTGCTCATAGTTATGCTGCCTTTTCTCCCCCTCATGATGATCCGAGTCATCAGAGTCATCATGCATGCTTACGCTTAGGCAAGCGTTCCTGATCACGGCAGGATGTGGATGGGATGTAAGGTGGGGTTAAGGCTAGGATGTCACAGACTTGTTTGAGATGGGGTGGTAGGTTAGGTTCGGATAAGAGGCGGTCAAGGAAATATTCAGATAAATCAATGATATTCATGAGGGATGGGTCAGGGTGTGAGGTAGATGGTGTGGATATGGTGGATGTGGATATGATGGTGGTAGGTGTAATGGAGGATGAAAGAGTTCCTATGGAGGGAGTTGGGTGTGATCCTTGGTTTGCTATGCCTGTTGGGACTACAGGATGCAGGTCTTGTAAAAGTGAAAGCTTTCAGGCTAGAAGCTCAGACCTTAGATCCTCCATAGTTAGACTAGCGAATGAAGAAAAACCTGACCGAAATGAAGTATCAGTTAGTTCGGATTATTGTAGTGAATAGGGATGATGAAACAATTATAGCATCAGAGGAGGAGACATCAGCTCTCTTGAACTGAGTCTCACCTGTCCTCTTTTTGGGCTTAGTCGCTCTCGGACCCTTGCTTCCACTCGGCTTAGAATTCCCTTGGGTAGACACAGTTGGGTTTGATTGTGTCGTAGGGACAAAAGAGATACTAACCTTGTATTCATTCACGTACAAATCATTTGGAGCAGCAAGGTTGAGTAGAGCATCAGGTATTGGCATAAGCTGCATCTGAGCAGTGTTTTCATAGTTCTTGAAGTAGAGAAGCTGAGGAATCGCTTGCAACTCTGTTGTAGGCCTTGGTGGTATGCTGACATCTTCTTTCATGGAGTGGTCGATCAGAATGGAGAACCAACGCACATATGAGATGTACTTGGTCTTCTTGTTTGATGCTTGGGTGCTTAACTGCTCTAGAATCTCTAACCAAATGAGATGTGCTCAATCATAATTCTTTGAAAACATTACCCCGTGGACCAGCATCAAGATATGAGTGTTGCATTGGTCATGACCAGTTTGCTTGGAGGATAGACACTTGTTCAGAATAGAAAATAGAGTTCTCCATGGCTAGGCAGTTTGTTGCCAATACATTGAGAGGATAGGGTCAAAGAGGGTAAGTGGCCTATCTTGAGCATGTCAGAGAACAAAGTGTTATTGTCTGGGAAAGGGTCATATGTGGCAGATTTTGGTAAGTGGAGGAGGGTGTGAAAGGTATCTTGGGTGATTTGGACAGAGGAGTTAGTTATTGTGGCTTCAAGGGTAGGTATCGGGTTTTGAGTGGTTTGCATTGTACCCCAGAGTTGTCGGAGGTATATCATTGGAGCTTTGACAGATAGTGTGAGAGCGGGCCACAATGGACGTCCTCTTAGAATAGGTATCATTACTTTGTCCTGGCACTTGAAAACCTCTGGATCAAAAAGGTAATTGTTGTCTTTGATCTCGATCCAATTTTCCTTTGGGTAAACTTCCTCCTCAGAAATGAATGTCATTTTGCCTAGAATGCACATATATAACACTTAATGTTAGAAAAGATTGATTTTAGGCCAAGTCAAAAAGGTTCATGGACTTGGTTTTGGGTTTTGTGAGGTTTGTTGGGCTTGGTTTGGGAATTTCGGATTTTGAAACTTAGGAGTAAAAGAAATTTAGGTAATGGGACTTCGGGTGTGATTTGGGTATGAGGATTTCGGTAGTAAGATGTCGGGTGTAGGGATTGCGGAAGGGGATTTCGGGAGGAGGGTTTTCGAATGATGGGATTTCGGTTGTGGTTTTCGGGTGCCCGAAATTAAGGATCTCGAAAGTAGGATTTCGATTCTAAAAGATTTCAGAAAGGCGAATGATTACGGATTTCGGGTGCATGAGCTTGAGGGATTTAGGGGGACTTACGAATTCGGGACTCCGGATTTCGGGTTAGGATTCCTCAGGAAGACAATTTTGGCTGGGCTGGATTTGGAAGGTCTCGAGATCATGGACTTCGAATTCCTTTTGGCTATGGTGGTTAAAATTGCAAAGATTGGTTATTTGGCTCCGTGAGGGATGGTCATTGGAAGATGGTGATTATGAAGGAAAGAAACGACGGTGATGATGGGTTCCGGTGGTTATTGCCGGTGGTCCGCCTTCGTTCAAATAGTACCTGCAAAAAATACATGAACAAAAACAAACATATACATGCTATCCAAAAAAGTAGCAACCTTTGAAGCATTGGAGGAGGATTTGCGAAGGAGATGATGACGGTTGAAAATCGTTTGAGTGCCTGAGTGCCTTTTTAGAAAGATAGTGCGAAGGAGAGAAGAATAAAAATCAACCGTTTTTTCAACCTTTAAGTACCCGCGGAAAAGAAGAAAGAAAATCTTTTTGGTTTTTCTGAATTTTGGAAACTGACAAAATTGGACTGACTAAAAATCCTAAACTGATTCAAATTAAGAAGAAAAATATTTTTTTGATTTTTTATTTTTTATTATTAAAAAAAATGCGGATACTAAAAGAAATAAAATACTCTCTCTCAATTGTAGCACTGAGACTGACTAACTAGTTTTGGTCCCCCTCAATGTTTGCACTCTTAAGGGAAACAAAACAACTGACCACGAAACTGACTTAAAAAAAACTGACATGAAAAAAATAAAACTCTCCCTATACTTGTGCACGGTATTAAAATTCCAAATTCAGCATTCCCAGTTTAGAGACCAGGAACTAAAATCTTTTCTCGTCCACAGATTTTGTGAATAGATCAGCCCATTGAAGCTTTGTACACACAAAGTATAGATCCACATGACCTTTTTCAATATGCATGATCTTTGATGAAGTGAAATCCGAGGTCTATGTGCTTAGTGCGAGAACGATGAACTGAGTTGCATGAGATATCAATCACACTTTTTGAGTCACTGTAGATGAGAATGTGGTCAAAATAGAATCCAAAGTCACACATCCATAATACTTGTGAACAAAACTAACAGGAGCAACGTATTTAGCCTCTGTTGTAGATGTAGACACACAATTTTGCTTCTTTGAGGACCAACAGACCAACTTTTCTCCAAGAAATTAAGCACTACCAGAAGTGATCTTTCTATCCATTTTACATCCAGCGAAATCCGTGTCAGTGAATGCAATAAGATCAAAAGCAGTCTCCTTAGGATACCAGAGTCCTAGATTAGGAGTTCCTTTCAGATAACGCAGAATTCATTTCACAACTAGCAGATGGAATTCCATTGGATTTGCTTGAAAGCGAGCATAGAGACAAGTAGCGAACATAATATCAGGTCGGCTCGATATCAGATACAGCAACGAACCAATCATACCCCTATAAGTGGTAACATTAACAGGCTTTCCCAATGGATCAATATCAAGCTTGCAGGCAGGAGTCTTCGGGGTTTTCACAGGGGTGCTATTTTGTTGACCGTATTTCTTTAGCAAATCATTAATGTACTTGGACTGATGAATAAAAATTCCGTCAGGCAGTTGTTTAACTTGCAGTCCAAGGAAGAAATTCATTTCACCCATCATGCTCATTTCGAACTTAGATTGCATCAGACTTCCAAATGCAGTGCAGAGAGCAGAATCAGTGGAACCAAAAATAATATCATCTACGTAGATCTCAACAAAGATAATGTCAGACCCATGAGGTTTGATGAAGAGAGTAGTATCAATCGTTCCTTTTGAGAAGCCAGAATCAACCAGGAAATCAGATAATTCCTCATACGAAGCTCTCGGGCTTGTTTGAGTCCATACAAAACTTTATCCAGACGATAGACATGATCTGGATATTTCTCACTGATGAAGCCTTCTGTTTGATCAACATAGACTTCTTCTTTCAAGATTCCGTTCAAGAATACATTTTGACGTCCATTTGATAGATAGTGAAGTTCTTGTGTGCAGCATAAGCCATGAACACTTG
Organism: Cuscuta europaea; assembly: GCA_945859875.1. Classification (NCBI taxonomy): domain Eukaryota; kingdom Viridiplantae; phylum Streptophyta; class Magnoliopsida; order Solanales; family Convolvulaceae; genus Cuscuta; species Cuscuta europaea. The sequence goes on from CAMAPE010000038.1 coordinate 11,479,710, forward strand.
AATGGCTTCAATGCGTGCAACTGGAGCGAACGTCTCATTGTAGTTGATGCCTTCTTGATGATTGTACCCTTTTGCAACTAAATGGGCCTTGTTGTGAATCAAGATCCCGTCTTCTCTTTCTTTTTCTTAAAGATCCATTTTGTGCCTATGATTGATTTTCGAGGGGGACGAGGCACAAGTGACCAGACTTTCAGTCTCTCAAACTGATCGATTTCTTCTTGCATGGCGATTATCCAATCAGGATCAGCTAACACTTCATTGACATGATTAGGCCCAGTTTGACTTAGGAAACAGGAAAACAAACATTCATTCTCGGTAGCAGATTGTGTGCACACTCCATTTGAAGGATTTCCATGTATCGGATCAGGTGGATGAGCACGTGTCCATGTTCTGACATGAGGGAGCGGCTGAGCATTGTTGTTGAGTTGGTAATCAACATAAAGAGTATCAGCTTTAGGAACATATGAAGGTGTAGGATCAGTGGATGGAGGCGGTGAAGCTTTAATAGTTGATTCTGTCTCAGTTGTGGTTGCAGAAGAAGATGAATTCGAAGTAGGAGTAGGAGGTGCAACTGTAGACACAGTAGTGGGTGGAGGAGAAGGATCATGTTGTTGTGGATTCTCATATATTTGGTCAAACACTTGGAAGCTGTAGTGGATTCGAAGTAGGAGTAGGAGGTGCAACTGTAGACGCAGTAGTGGGTGGAGGAGAAGGATCATGTGGATTCTCATGTAGTGGTCAACACGGATCCTTTGCTCTGGTTCTTCATTTATTTGGCTGTTACGGGCCGTTGTGTGGCCTTCACTGTAGACGAAGAGGGCTCTAGTCATGCGGATGATGCGTGTCTTTGGTTAGGGACGACAAGTGTCTTTGCTTTGTGGCCGATGAAGATGATGTTTGCCTACTCCTGGTCGTTGATGGTTGAACTTCGTGGCAGATAGAGAACAACTACTCACTCATCGTCGGCTTCCTCCTTCGCTGCGATGAATTGGACTTTAGGCCGACAACGGCCCTTTTTATGAACTTATACCAGATCGGCCGAGGGAGCCACAAGAATTGTGCCGGCTATGCTAATCTTCAACAGCTGCCGAAGAAGAGGTCCTTTACTGATCTTCCTTCGTCCATCCATGGCTAGAAGAGTAAGTTTGTCTTTGTGTCTTTGGGCGAGGGTGGTACTGAGTTTCCGTCCGTCGGCCATGATGGTAGATTCAACCTTCATGATGTGTCGAAGAGCAGCATCTTGGATGCCCAGGTGGCGGCATTTCTGAAAGGAGGGCCGAGGAGTGTGAAAGAGTATATTACGGAGAACAAAATGATCGCCCTCGGCTTCTTCAGGTACTTCGTCTATGGTGACAAGGAGAGTAACACCAAGATGTGACTGAGGATGATCACCACTTTTGAAGAGGCCGATGGCCCCGATATGGGTGTGCCCGCCGAAGCCGATGGTAATATCCTCCATGGTGTCCTTGTCTTTGTTTTGTTTTTCCTCTTTGCTAATAGTTTTCCTTGTTATGCAGATTTTGCAATGGACCGCAGATCCGTTATGGCCCTTGCCAAAGCGAAGAAGAAGAAGGAGATGGCTGCCAAGGAGGCCGCTAGGCTGGCCGCTGTGAGTGGCGCTCAGCCAAGCTCAGATGCGATGAAGAAGCCGCCCACGCAGCCGAAGAAGAAACGGTCAGCGGATGACGGCCAGAGAAAGCTGACCGAGGCTGGTATGCAGCCTAAGAAGACGAAGAGGGCTTCCCCTTTGGTCGATGCTGACGCCGGGGTTCCGACCATGTCGGCCGATAATGCCGGGGGTTCCAATGCAGTTGTCGCTGTTGATGCGGTCTCAGTCCCCTCGTCGACTGCCATGTCCCAGCCGCCCCCTGTCGGCCAGGATTCTCGGAAAAGGAGGGCCGGAACGGAACTGGCCGTTGGGACTTACAAGCTCGAGGTCGAGTACCCTGTGAAGGGTGGCGTCTTTAACAACGCCATTGACGGCCAAGATGTGCTTTCTCAAGCCGTCCCGGTCGAGGACCGGGCTTATCTGAAAAAGCTTGGCCCCGTCAGGATCTACGATAGCGGGATGGACCTTGTAGTCCAAGTAAGTTCCTCGTACTTTACATCTTTTGGTGTCACGAGTCTTCGCATCGTCCTAATCTTTTTTCTTTGTTGCAGAGTGCCCTTATGTTGATGGAGAGCCTTAAGCGGCAAGAACAAGAGATTGCCCGGCTGAAGGAGGCCGAACAAAAAGCTGCTTCGGCCGAGGAGGCCATGGCCTGCCTGGACCGGCTCCGGGAAGAAGTGAAAGCCCTGCAGAAGGGTGTTGATGAGGCCGATGCGGCCTATCGTCGGGTGGTGGTCGACAGGGATGATGCTCTGAGAGCCAACGATGAGGCACTGAAGAGCCGCGATGAAGCCCTGCTCCGATCTGAGGACGCCGCAAAAGCACAAGCTGACGCCGAGAGGGCCGCTGAGAAGGATGTTGACGGCACCATTGAGAAATTTCTGGCCGAAGGCTAGAAGGCGGAAGCTGGTGCTACAAGGTAGTGGCGGACCGACTTGAAGACTGGGGCCAGAACAGCCCTGCAGGCCGAGATTCCTTCCAAAGGGAGATGTCTGTCTATTACAACATGGACCAGCAGCAGATGCAGCAGCTGATCTACCAGAGGCTACACCGGGCTTTCAAGAAGTTGAAGCTTACCCAGAAATGGGCCAAGAAGAACTTGAAGCTTCCCCGGCTGATGCAGGATCTGGAGGCCGAAGCGAAGCTCCCTCCTTCTGAAAGGCAAGACCCGATACTCAGCTCCTCCATCGGTGAGCCTGATTGGTCCGATGACGATGTCTTGGCCGACACCGTTGTTTCCGCAGTAGCCGAGGCTAGTGCAGGTGCAGGGACGGAAGAGGGCAACGAAGGTTCTTTTGAGCAAGCCGATGTGGGGCTAGTGGCTGATGAAGTCGGGACTTAGACAATTTTTCGCTGTGGTTGTTTCCTCTGGTTGCGGCCGAAGCAGGTAACTTAGGTGAGAATGCATCGTCCATAAGGAACACCGCTTTCTTTTAGCAACACTTTAGAATTTCTTCTAAGTGTCAGACCTCAAGTGATTGATTGTCTGTTTCATCTTGGCGTTACCCGTTTCCATTTATTGTTCACACTAGAAATTTTTCTAAGTGTCAAACAAAGTATTTCCTTTAGTTCGGGGGCCTTCGCCGGCCAATACTGCCAGTGTGGATAGCTTCCTATGCCACGATGTTTTCATCGGCATGTGTACCTTTCCGGCCACCGTGTATTCTTTGTCGTGTGTCATTCCTCATTCCTTTTTGTTTCACTTGTAATTTTTCCAAGTGTTTAATAAGAACTCATAAGCCTGATTCCTATAGTTGTAGCCGATGAAGGGACCTGTCCTTTGCTCGGCTGAGGGGGAATGTCTGCTTCATCTTTGTGATGTTTGACGTCACACTTTTGTGGAAATCTCTAAGTGTCTAGCTTAGAAAATTTTGGAAATCGTTCTAAGTGTTGGACAAACTTAGGTGATTGATTCCTTCACGGGTGGCCGATGAAGGCTTACCGCTGGGGTTGTCCGATGCCGGCTATATGTGTGCCCTTATCGGCCACAGGAGTTTGCCTTGGTATTTTTTGTCCAAGTTTTTCCCGTTTCTTTTTTAGCGCTTTCGTCTGTAATGCGTAATATTTGCTTGATATGTACTCCCTCTGTCCCTAATCGTTCTCCCTTTTCGGCTGGGCACATTTATTAAGATAGTGGGATTTGTGTGGTGGAGAGTTGTGCAGAGGAGAGAGAAATGTGTAAGAATGGTTGTGAACCACAAATTTTTTGCTAAAAGGGGGAAGAGGAGATAATTTTGGGACGGATGAAAAAGGAAAGTTTGAAGATAATTTAGGGACGGAGGGAGTACTTAGACAATTTTGGGGATTTTATTTTTATTGCTCGAGGCCGGCGAGTGCACGGCTCATCGGCTTCCTTCTTTTTTTTGGGATACCGCTTAGGCTGGCAAGTGCGCGGTCCTTTGGCTGTCCCTCTTTTATATTCTTCCTCTTTACTTCTTAGAGCGATGAGTGGGTATCCTTCTTTCAGGCTTCGGCCAAGGGGGGCGATAGTTCCTTGGCCGGTAAGGAGTCCTACTGGATCGTCCTGTGATCTCAAGAGGGTCGCGTCGCCTATTTATGACGCGGGCTAAGGCTTTTGGTCGGTTACCGACGGCTGTCGTTCCTCATCCCTGAGTTTGGGGATTTTTGTCACCTCGGCCATGATTTCACACCTGTCGTCCTGCTGATTTTGCGGATAGACGATGCGGTGAGCTTCCCATTTCATGGCGTGGGCTCTTTGCGGGCCCTTCGTCCTGGGGACATCGTCAGCCTTTCCTGAGCATTTTCGCTCTGAGGCGTCGGTGTATTATAGTTTCATCTGAACTTTTCTCGAAAAGTAGAATACAACTTTTATTGATAAGTGGCTCGAGGCCGAGGGTGGCGTTCAACCAACAATCCGTGGGAAGGTGAGGGCTTTGCCGGCTGCGCCGTCCCCGGATTATTGATAGAATTTCACCAAGTGATGTACATTCCACGTTCGTGGTACATTAGACTCATTAAGGTGTTTTAGTTTGTACGTGTCGGGCCTGACTACGGCACTGACGATGTAGGGCCCTCATATTTGAGTGCCAATTTGCCACCTTCTGTCGGCTTGCTCGCCTCTCTTCGGCGAAGGACATAGTCCCCCGCTTGGAATTCCCGGGAACGCACCTTGGCGTCATAGTATGATTTTACTTGACGCCGGTAGTTCTCTGCCCGGATGAAGGCATGCTCTCATCTTTCTTCGGTCAGGTGGAGATCAACCTTCATGTTTTCTTCATTGGCCTCAGGCTCATAGTGTTCCACCCGTCGACTAGGTATAGTGACCTCTGTGGGCGCCTTTGCTTCAAAGCCATAGCAAAGGGCAAAGGGTGTTTCGCCCGTTACCCTCCTCGGCGTAGTACGGTAGCGCCACAGAATATTGGGGAGCTCATCGGCCCAACTGCCCCCTGCGTCCTGGAGCTTCTTCTTCAGGCCCTCTAGGATGGTTCTGTTGGCGTTCTCTACCTTCCCGTTGCCTTGAGGATAGGCAACGGAGGAGAAACGATGCTTGATTCCCCACTCCTGGAGGAGCTCTTGGAAGGCGCGGCCTCGAACTGGGTGCCGTTGTCGGATATGATCTCATGAGGGACGCTGAAGCGGGTAAGGATATTCTTGTGGACGAATCTCTGACACCTGGCCCCTGTGATGCTGGCCAAAGGTTCCGCCTCGACGCACATGGTGAAGTAGTCCACGGAGACGATGATGCAGCGGTTGTTGGCTTGTTGCCAGCGGCTCTGGGCAAGGGGCCGACCAGGTCAATACCCCATCTTGAGAATGGGATCGCTGTGCTGACCGAGGCGTAGTTGACGGCTGGCTGACCAGGGGCCTTCTAAAGGACCTGGCATGTGGTACACTTCCTTGCAAGATTGGCACAATCTCGTGCCATCGTCGGCCAGAAATAGCCCTGGATGAAGAGACGTCGGGACATGCTGAAGGGGCCCTGGTGAGAGGAGCAGACGCCGCAGTGGACCTCCTCCATGGCCACTTCGGCCTCATCTGGGTGCAGGCATCGAAGGAGAGTGCCGTTGTAAGATCTTTTGTAAAGCTTCCCATCCTCAATGGCGTAGCTCGGGGCCCTGAGTTTGGCTAGCTTGGCTCTTTCCTCGTCCTAGGGCAGTTCTCCCGAGGTGATGAAGGTCAAGATGTCGGTAATCCAGTCCTCCGGCCATTGTTGGATGCACATGACCGGGCTGGCGTGGATGCTGGACATGCTCAGCTCTTCGACCTTGTCTATCTTGGAGATGTGCTCTGGAGTGTCTGTGCTGAGCTTGGAGAGGATGTCGGCCTCAGCATTCTCCGCCCTTGGGATCTGGGTGATCTCATGGGTTTCAAATGCCTTGAGCAATTCCTCGGCCGCCTGTTTGTATTGTCTCATCCTCCCTTCCTTAGCCTCGTATGAGCCCTCAACCTGGCCCACCACTAGCTTGGAGTCGCACCTGATTCTGATGTGCCGTGCTTTGAGGCCGGCGGCGAGTCTGAGGCCGCTGAGGAGGGCCTCATACTCAGTTTCATTGTTGGATACCCTGAAGTTGAAGCGGATGTCATAGTAGGCTCTGAATCCTTCAGGGGAAATGAGGACGCTGCCGCCACCACATGCTTTGGCGGCCGATAAACCGTCAGTAAAGAGAGTCCACGCTTCGTCAGGCTCTAGCCCGGGCGTGGTAGCGGCCGTCTCCCTGGCTGTGCACTCGGTGACGAAATCGGCCATGGCCTGCCCCTTGATGGATGGCCTCGGCTTTATCTCGATCTGGAACTGGCTGAGGAAGATCGCCCACTTCACCATTCGTGAGGAACTGGTGGGGCTCCGCATGAGTGCGTCGAGGGGTTGCTGAGTTAAGACGTGGACGGCATGGGCCTGGAAGTAGTGGCCTAGCTTTTTCACCGTATGGACGATGGTCAGCACCGTCTTCTCAATGAGGGAGTACCTGAGCTCGGCCTCCCGTAACGTCTTGCTTACGTAGAATATCAGCTTCTGTACCCCTTCATCTTCGCGGATGAGCACAGAACTAATGGCCGACGTTCTCACCCCCAATTACAAAAAGCGGGTTTCACCGAATTTGGGTTTGGAAAGCACAGGAGGGGACGATAAGTACCGCTTAAGTTCCTCAAATGCTTGATGGCACTCCGTCGTCCATCTGAAGCCATTTGCCTTGCGCATGATTTGAAAGAAAGGGAGAGACCTTTCAGCCGATCTCGAGAGGAAACGGTTTAGGGTCGCCAGGCATCCCGTCAGCCGTTGTACCTCCTTCACATTTCGTGGTGGCTCCATGTTGACAATGGCCTATATCTTCTCTGGATTGATTTCAATGCCTCTTCGGCTGACCATGTAGCCGAGGAACTTGCCGCCCTGGACGCCGAAGGTGCACTTCTTTGGATTCAGGCGGAGTTGGAACTTCTTCAAGATTTCAAAGATCTCCCGGAGGTCGTCGGCGTGGCTGGTGGATTGCTTGCTCTTGATGATCTTATCGTCGACGTATGCCTCCATCGTCCGACCGAGGACTGCTCTGAAGACTTTGGCTACCATCCTGGTGTATGTGGCGCCTGAGTTCTTGAGCCCAAAGTCCATGACGAGGTAGCAGAAAATTCCCTTCAGGGTCATGAAAGCCGTCTTCTCGGCATCATCCTCATGCATGAATATTTGGTGGTACCCCCTGAAGGCGTCAAGGAACGACATCAGCTCGCACCCCGCCGTCTCGTCCACCAATTGATCAATGTTGGGGAGAGGGAACGGGTCCATGGGGCACGCCTTGTTCAGGTCAGTGTAATCAACGCACATTCTGAACGTCGGCGGCTTCTGGGCGAGGACGACGTAGTCACCTCTTTGATATGGTCGATTGAGAGGAGCATGGTAACCTCCCATTTGACGAAGTCACGTCTATCGGCCGAGAGACAGCGCCGCTTTTGTTTGATCAACGTGGAGGCGGGGTCGACTGACAGCCGGTGAGTGATCACTTTTCAGCTGATGCCCGACATGTCGTCTGGCCTCCACGCAAAAATGACCGTATATGTTCACAGGACGTCGAGAATGCTGTTGCGTTGGTCCTATGGGAGTTGTTTCCCGATTTTCAGGACCCGCTCCGGCCGAGAGGTATCCAGGGGGACCTCCTCGACCTCTTCGCCTGGCTCGGCGTGTGGCCTTTCTTCGTCTTTGGAGACAGCGGCGGTGATGGTGTCTATCCTCTGCTCGGTGCTGGCTGCCGGCTTTGTCAGCTTCAGGTAGCATGCCCGTGCTATCTTCTGGTTCCCCCGGGCGTAGCCGACACCGCCACTCGTGGGGAGCTTCAGGCACAGATGTTTCATGGAGATGATGGCTTCCAAATCCTCTAGTGATGGCCACCCCCATATCAACTTGTGGGCGCACTCGAGGTTGACCACCATGAATTCCATGTCAATCTTGGTGCGATGGGAGACGTCGCCGACCTCCACAGGGAGGACTATCGTGCCCTCGGCATCGATAGAGTCCTCGTTGAAGCCGGACAACGGTGTCCGTATCGGCTTGAGCAGCGCCCTGTCCAGCTTTAGCTGCCTGAAGGTGTCAAGGTACATGACGTTAACGGAGCTCCCCGTGTCGATGTAGGTGCGGTGGATGATAGGTGAAGGTGATCGCCTCTGCCCGTTGCTTCTTCGGCTGGGGGGCGTGGGACACCTCCCCGATGTAAAGGGATTGGGCCCATTTCTTCCTTTGGGTGGCCGAATCCCCCCTGGTGTTACCCCCCACAATGAGGTTGATGTGGTTCTTCTTCCGGGGGGGGGGGGGGGGAGGGGCTCTTCGAAGTCTTCGTCATCATCGCTGAGCCTGCCGATCTCACGCTTCTTCGTAGAGGGTTCGCCCCCATGTTTGTCGGTGTTTACCAACGTATTTTTGTGCGGGCCACTTTTAACAAACTGGGAGAGTTCCCCCTGACGAATCAACTTTTTGATGGCTCTCTTCAGAGTGACGCAGTCATCCGTGTTGTGGGAGGTGTTCGGGTGGTAATGGCAGTAGGTGCCGCCCTGATGGACGGCGTAGATCTCCTTGGCCGATCGAGGGTCTCGCTCGATGAGGGCGTGCTCCTCAGCTTAATCGAGGATGGAGCTTACCGGATGAGTAAGTGGGATCTTCGGCCTCTCCATCCTCGACCACCATATGCGGTCCTTGTTTTTTCCGCCAGATCCATGGCGGCCCTGTCCTCCCTGACCTCGGTCACCGGCCGAGGGTGCGCCTGCCGGTGGCGCGACATTTGTCTTCTTGGAGGGGTGCCCTCCATCCTTCTTGTGGCTGTGGAGCTCGTCGGCGTACAAGTTTCTTCGCTGAAGCGCCTTCAGATAGGACCTTGGTGGGTCAGTAATAAGGCTCCTCGCATATGGGGTGCTGCGGAGGGCACCCTGAAACAGGACCAGGAGGGTGCGCTGATACGTTTGTAATTTCCATATGCATGTTTGTGTTTTTAATTAGTTTTGCTTGATCTTTACTATGGAAATTGCACACTTTTGGTGTAATAGATTAGTTTGTTAAATTCTTGTAAATAGTTTAGATTAGATATATTCTGAGCTCAAACAGGTCTTGATCACTCAAAGTACAGTTGGTGAACCCAAAGAGTGGAAAGAAGGTGCAAAATTTGAAAACAAAAGAAGGATCCTGAATTTTGGTCTATACTCGGTCGAGTATTAACTATACTCGATCGGGTATTAGGTTGGAACTTCAAATCAGATCAGATCCGAAGACAAGGGAACATGCCGGGAGGATTTCGGCCACGATTTAATGTCTATACCCGATCGGGTAGACCGACATACCCGGTCGGGTATGCCTTTGAGTTTTAAACGAAGATCGGTCGAGTATGGTCCGAATACCACTTTCTAAGCATACTCGACCGGGTATAAACATATACCCGATCGGGTATACCTGTGGAAAATAGTCTGAAACCGATCGAGTATACCTCGAATCAAGTATTACACACATACTCGATCGGGTACCATATATATACCCGATCGAGTACCCGAATCCCATCCCAAAAGCCTATAAATACACCTCCTTTCCTTCACAAAAAGATATCCAATTCCTTTGTACATCTAAGCTCAGCATAGAATAGTTCTTTCTTTATATTTTTCATCATGTTTAGTCTCCAAATGAGGAGCTAAACTCTTCCATCTTGGTTTTGCTACTTTGAAGCTTAATGAATTTGTAAGTTGTGAGTTATTTTCTTTAATCTTCTTCCTTGAGTATTAATTAATTCCTATTCATATTTCATGTTAATATCTTAAACATTACTTAAAGTATCAACTAGTATTGTTTCTCATATTAATTATTACTAGAATCAATCGGTTAATACGCTTGTTATTAATCCGGTTTTTTCAACGGTAGTAAACTTGGAATATTAATGCATGCATCTCATGGTTAATATGTGACGTGCACTCGTCGTTAGGTGCACTCAAAATAATTAATCAATACGACACTAATACGTAGTATAGTGTAGTAAGGTTCGTATCCACAGGGAAAGGAATACTTTTCTTTTATATAAATAATAACAAGGGGGGTTTAGATTTGTTTGGTTTAATAGCACTAAGATAAACGACCTATATGAGTTTAATTCAATGAGATGGGGACTTGGTTTTGCTTTTATCCACTTAATGAAATCTTCGTCGATCCCGGTTATATCTTTAACTATCTTCCTCTCGAATACTCAATCGAGGAGTATATCCAGTTCATCGAGGGTAGTTATTAACAACGAGATGCGTTCATTAATAAAACTTACTATCGAGTCAATATAGAACAAGCGCCGTATATTAACTTGATAGTAGCAATAAACTTAAGATGAAAACGATTGAGATTGATAACCTCAACACAAGCGGTTTATTGGTTTTATCAATATAATTAATTCCCCTTGGCATATTAACCATGAGATGCATGCATTAATATTCCAAGTTTACTACCGTTGAAAGAACCGGATTAATAACAAGCGTATTAACCGATTGATTCTAGTAATAATTAATATGAGAAACAATACTAGTTGATACTTTAAGTAATGTTTAAGATATTAACATGAAATATGAATAGGAATTAATTAATACTCAAGGAAGAATATTAAAATATATGAATCCTACTATGATTAATATCAAGATGTTAACTAATTGTCATCTTAGTAACACTCCCCAATATTATCATAGAGGAAGAAATAGCTATTACTATAACCAATGTCAAGATGTTAACTAATTGTCATCTTAGTAACACTCCCCAACTTTGATATAGAGATAGTATTTTGAAAGAAAGAATTAATATTCAAGGAAGAAGATTAAAGAAAATAACTCACAACTTACAAATTTATTAAGATTCAAAGTAGCAAAACCAAGATGGAAGAGTTTAGCTCCTCATTTGGAGACTAAACATGATGAAAAATATAAAGAAAGAGCTATTCTATACTGAGCTTAGATGTACAAAGGGATTGGATCTCTTTTTGTGAAGGAAAGGAGGTGTATTTATAGGTTTTTGGGATGGGGTTCGGGTACTCGATCGGGTATATACATGGTACCCGATCGAGTATTTGTGTAACACTCGATCCGAGGCATACTCGACCGGTTTCAGGCTATTTTCTAAGGGTATACCCGATCGAGTATATATGAATACCCGGTCGAGTATGCTTAGAAAATGGTATTCGGACCATACTCGACCGATCTTCGTTTGAAATTCGAAGGCATACCCGATCGGGTATGTCGGTCTACCCGATCGGGTATAGACATAAAATCGTGTTCGAAATCTTCCCTGCATGTTCCCTTGTCTTCGGATCTGATCCGATTTGAAGTTCCAACCTAATACCCGATCGAGTATAGCTAATACTCGACCGAGTATAGACCAAAATTCAGGATCTTCTTTTGTCTGTGAACTTTTGCACCTTCTCTTCACTTTTTGGGTTCACCAACTGTACTTTGAGTGACCAAAACCTGCTTAAGCTCAGAATATATCTAATCTAACCTATTTACAAGAATTTAACAATCTAATCTATTACACCAAAAGTGTGTAATTTCCAAAGTAAAAGTCAAGCAAAACTAATTAAAAACATAAACATAGATATGGAAATTACGAACGTATCAACATGCCAAGGGCAATTAATTATATTGATTAAACCAATAAACCGCTTGTGTTGAGGTTATCAATCTCAATCGTTTTCATCTTAAGTTTATTGCTACTATCAAGTTAATATACGACGCTTGTTCTATATTGACTCGATAGTAAGTTTTATTAATGAACGCATCTCGTTATTAATAACTACCCTCGATGAACTGGATATACTCCTCGATTGAGTATTCGAGAGGAAGATAGTTAAAGATATAACCGGGATCGACGATCATTTCATTATGTGGATAAAAGCAAAACCAAGTCCTCATCTCATTAAATTAAACTCATATAGGTTGTTCATCTTAGTGTTTTTAAATCCAACAAATCTAAACCCCCATTGTTACTACTTATATAAAAGAAAAGTATTCCTTTCCCTGTGGATACGAACCTTACTTCGTTATACTACGTATATTCGTTGTATTGTATTTATTTTGAGTGCAGCTCACGACAAGTGCACGTCAAATTTTGCGCCGTTGCCGGGGAAAGGCAATTATTTTTTCTTTTTATTCTATCTCAAAAAATCAAATATATATATATATATATATATATATATATTAAACAAAAATATAAAGAGTGTTTATTTTTCTATTTTCTGAGCTTAGTGGAGTTTATGGTTAAACATCGTCCCATAAACGAAATCACATATCACAAAAACCCAGAAATAGAACAAACTTTCGAGCGGTTGAAAAGTAAATTTTCTAATACCGACTGGGAAAAATCATCTACCAGAGACTCATACACCGCTAGCTCTAGTTCTAGCGACACCGAAGAGCCAACCACTATGGCTCTTGAAACAAGAACGCTGAGGGAGCTCACAGCTCCAAACCTCAACCAACAACCACTGTGTATTACCTTCCCTACACTTGATGAGGGTAATACGTTTGAGCTAAAATCTGGGCTCATCCATTTGCTTCCTTCATTCCATGGTCTACGGGGCAAAGACCCAAACAAACATCTCTCGGAATTCCATATTGTTTGCACAAGCATGTGCCCAAATGGAGTCACCGAGGAACAAATCAAGTTGAGGGTTTTTCCATTCTCCCTCAAAGACACGGCTAAGGATTGGCTATTCTATCTCCCTTCAGGGAGTATAGATACATGGGCGTCAATGAAAAAATGCTTCCTAGAAAGGTACTACCCCGCATCCGTCTCATCATCTTTGAAAAAACAAATAAGCAACATCGAGCAAAAAGATGATGAGACATTATATGAATATTGGGAGTGTTTTAAAAAATTATGTGCTAGTTGCCCATACCATGGTTACACAGAGCAAGACCTCATCCTCTACTTCTATGACGGTCTTGCAGAGCAAGAAAGACGCCTGGTGAACGCAGCATCTGGAGGGGGAATTGTCAACAAAACCCCTTCCCAAGCTAGGAATCTCATCTCGGAGTTGGCCGAGAATTCTAGACACTACAATGGGAGGTCATCATCAAAACGAGTCATGGCAGCGGAATCCAACATCTCGTTGGAAAGTCAAGTGGCCGGCTTGACTTCTTTGGTAAAAGATTTCCTTTTAAATTCAAAACACCAAGAAGTCAAGGTCTGCGGCATATGCTCAACACAGGGGCACCCCACCGACTCCTGCCCAACACTACAAGAAGAGAATTCTGAGCAAGTCAATGCTTTGGGATTTCAAGGCCAAAAGAGGTATGATCCACACTCTAACTCCTACAATCCTGGGTGGAGAGATCACCCGAATTTGAGATACGGGAACCCTCAAACTCAGCCCTTGCAACCAACTTTCCCAAATCCCCTAGGCCAAACGTCAAGCTCAAGTATGTCCACCGAAGACATGATCCGAGCACTCACCTCAAATGTCTCAACCATGCAACAAAACATGGTTCGATTTCAGCATGAGACCAAATCCAACATTCAGAATTTGGAAAGCCAATTCAGTCAAATTGCAAATGCCGTAAACCGACTTGAAACAAAGGACTCGGGTAAACTCCCATGTCAAACGGAGCAAAACCCGAGACAACATGTGAATGCTATAATGTTGAGAAGTGGTGCGACGTTGAAAGAGGTAGAAGAGAACGATAAAGAGATTGAGGGTGTGGACCCTGAAAAATTAGTCCCACCGGAGGAGGAGATCACAAAAACCAAGCCCCCCCACCCTCATCATATGAACAAGTAATCCCGTTTCCTGAGGCGCTGAGGGAGACACAGAAGCTAGAGAAAGATGCCGACATCTATGAAACCTTCACAAAGTGTGAGGTAAACATTCCGCTTCTTAACTTAATGAAAAATGTCCCTCGTTTTGCTAAATTTTTAAAAGAATTATGCAAAACAAAAAGAAAAGATAAATTGAAGGGAAAACAAGAGGTTAGAGTTAGTGAATGCATCTCGGCCATTTTTCAGAGAAAACTCCTCGAAAAATGTAACGACCCAGGCATGTTCACTATCCCTTGCAAAATAGGAGACACCACATTTCCTAAGGCCTTGTTGGATTTAGGGGCATCAATAAATGTCATCCCCTATTCTGTTTATAAATCTCTAAAACTTGGCCCATTACATCAAACCAGTGTAGTGATTCAACTAGCGGATCATTCTAGTACTTACCCGAAGGGTGTAATAGAAGATGTGCTAGTAGAAGTAGAAAATATGGTTTTTCCTGTTGACTTCTATGTCTTTGAAATGGGAACTGATGACCAAACAACACCCATCCTTTTGGGTAGACCCTTCATGAAGACCGCAAAAACAAAAATTGACGTTTCTAGTGGTTCATTAACCTTGAAGTTCGATGACCAAAAAGTGGAATTCAACATCCTGGACTCTACGAAAAAACAAATGCAAAATCTAACTCTTTGTTCTTTAAATGTTGTTGAACCACAAGAACCGGTATTTTTCAAAGAAGCGGATAAAATCAGTTTTTTTCAAAAAGGGAAAAATAAACACGAGAAGCCATCTTTGATAGGACGGGATGTGTTAAAATGTGAACCAAATCCACCTATGATGGAGGTGGTAGTGAGAAAGAAACCCCGGCCTTACTGGAAAAGGCCGATAAATAAATTTGAAAAATGGCTAAATAAGGCCACAAAAAATGAAACAAGGGATGTTCACGATCCCATTTAAAAAAAATGAATAACGTCGTGCCACGACGTTAACTAAGGCGCTTCTTGGGAGGCAACCCAAGTTTATTTTTTCATAAATTCGAGTGTTTATAATTCATTTTTTGTTTAAGAGATCAGTGAGAGAGGGAACTAATCACGGGTTTTTGGAGGAAATGAAGAAAAAAATGCAGGTTTTCGAGCATCTGGGGACATACCCGATCGAGTACCACCTTATACTCGGTCGGGTATGGCCAAAAGAAGGGAAACCGGGCATTACTCGATCGAGGAAGCATTTAATTTTTGAAAGAAAATAGGCATACCCGATCGGGTATCACTATATACCCGGTCGAGTATGTACAGAAAGTCGAAGTACCAGGGAAACTGAAGCCCACATTCGATCGAGTACAGGGCTCGAAAATTGAAAAACAAGGGATACCCGATCGGGTATCACTATACACCCGGTCGGGTATGAACAGAAAGGCTAAAGTCGAAGAAAACTGATTACCACACTCGACCGAGTACATACCTCAAAACGTAGAAAAGAACACATACCCGATCGAGTATGGAATGATACCCGACCGGGTACCGGAGGCAAACCACTCAACAATTTCAAATTCCAGCAATACTCGACCGGGTAACAAAACATACTCGATCGGGTATACGGGCGTTTTAACCCCAAATCCGCCCCAAACACTTCATCTTCCCCAAATCCCCAAACCCAAATTCGAACCCCTCTCCCCCAACCTCCATTTTTAACACTTCTCTCTACCATATCTCCTCCATTTCTTCACCAAATCACCCCATTTCAACACCAAAACACTCCCCTCATCTTCCTCTACACACCCATACCCACCAATCCAATTCTCCCCCAGTTTCAATAGGTCCGAAAAAAACCCTACCCCAACCTTCAATTTTCGGAAGGCAAAAGGACAGGGCTCCAACACTAGGGCATCCATCCCAGACAACGAGGACATCATCTCGCTTTTTATGTCATGATGCCCTCAATGAATTAGGAGTGTACAAAAGCACTAAGAAATTTTTTCATGAGTTGAGCATGGATAAGATATTCAAAATGCAATATCACTCGAATGAAAAAATTAACTATGAATTCATAAGCTCGGTGCAATTTGAGACCGATGAAGCTGATTTTAGGGATGATAAACTCAAGTTTCATCTGTTTAACCACAACCACTCCATAACAAAACTTGAGTTCGCCGAACATTTTGGTATTCCGGTCCCTTATCAAAAATCCATATCCGACAATACCGCTTTCGGCCATACCCTATGGACAAAGATGACTAGGGAGACTAAATTTAGCTCCTCCCAACTGTATATTAGTCATGTCCAACATCCCGTCCTCCGCCTATTCTTGAATTTCCTTGCCAATTGCTTGCTTGGACGTCCCTACAACCATCACACTAGGATGGGGGATGTATGCCTAATGTATGTGGCCCTATTCCGTGTTCACGTGGATTTCAACCTGTGTAATCTTATGTGGGCACATCTCAAAAAAGAAAGCGTAGCCAAGTGCGCTATTGTCGTGGGTGGGGTGATTATGCACTTAGCCACCAACTTCGGGTATACGGATAACTCTCCTATACCCGACTACTGTTTGATGCACATTTCTTGGTTGGGCCACTCGAGATGTACAACTTTTTCCCACACAGTTTATGGTGGAGAAAGACCAAAGAATATGTACAACTGGCTCATACACCCCAAACCCCTCAAATACTTCCTCCTGCCCAACCCAGAACTCCCCAAACTCCACTACAAACAAGCAGTAGAGGCGCCCCATTACTTCTTCACACACGCCCTTCCACCACATCTCCAGGAACCGGAGCAAGAACCTCCCCAATACCAACCCGATTACGAGCCCTATGCTCAACTCCATAGCCATCAAGACATGGGCCAGGACATCCCCGAACAAAACCAAAACCCTCCACTACCCGACTTCTTTCAACAACTTTTGGAGGGTCAACAACAGTTGCTTACGGGGTACGCCCAAATGAACGCAAACTACACGGCTATGGACAACCGGCTCAACCAAATACAGGAGGAACAAAGGGCCGGTTTTCAGCGATTGGTGGAGCTCAGGGAAGCCGATAGACATCGGTATGAAGAAGACTAACGTAGGTTTTACGGACCTGTGTACTCTTACATGGCACAACAAGGATCTTTTCATACCATGGCAAACCCCCCTCCACCACCCTCATGGTATGACCCCACTCATTGGGGTAACTTTGGAGGATCTGGCTCCGGGGGTGGAGGGTACGACGGCGGAGATGGCGGGGACACATATTTGGGAGATGGTGGGCAGGGGAGCGGCTTCGGAGGGAGCTACTACGGCGGAGAAGGCGGGCACTAGGGACAATGCTTGATTCAAGTGCGGGGGAGAGACTCATGATGGTATGTAATTTTAATTTCCACCTAGCACTATGCATGTAATTCTTTTGAACTATTCACAAAAAAAAAGAGAATAAATAAAAGAAAATAAATGCTAGTTAGGTTGAAAACCCAACAAAATGGGCAATCTAAGCAAAAAAAGGCTTATAAAAAAATGAGTGAGTTGGGGAGAATGGAAAATGAAAAGAGATGCTAGGATGAAAACCTGAAAAGGCTCCTAGGCAAAATGAGAGATATGAGAGAAATGTTTGTTTTTGCAGGCACTCATTGTATCTCTTTGAAGAATAAGAAGATTCAGAAAACAAAGACAAAGAAGAATAAAGGAGGAGAAGAGAAGATGAACACTAGAATGCCATAAAACCCAAGATGTTCTTTGTAATTTTAGTTAAAACTCATTTTTGTCATCCTTGGTGGTCTTTGTGTTTGTATGTTTTTTGTTAAAACTGTGGAAACATTGGAGAAACTTGACACTTGTGAACATTTGATCTTACTCGAGACGAGTAAAGGTTTAAGTGTAGGGGAGTTGATACGTTTGTAATTTCCATATGCATGTTTGTGTTTTTAATTAGTTTTGCTTGATCTTTACTATGGAAATTACACACTTTTGGTGTAATAGATTAGTTTGTTAAATTCTTGTAAATAGTTTAGATTAGATATATTCTGAGCTCAAACAGGTCTTGATCACTCAAAGTACAGTTGGTGAACCCAAAGAATGGAAAGAAGGTGCAAAATTTGAAGACAAAAGAAGGATCCTGAATTTTGGTCTGTACTCGGTCGAGTATTAACTATACTCGATCGGGTATTAGGTTGGATTTTAAAATCAGATCAGATCCGAAGACAAGGGAACATGCCGGGAGGATTTCGGCCACGATTTAATGTCTATACCCGATCGGGTAGACCGACATACCCGATCGGGTATGCCTTTGAGTTTTAAACGAAGATCGGTCGAGTATGGTCCGAATACCACTTTCTAAGCATACTCGACCGGGTATAAACATATACCCGATCGGGTATACGTGTGGAAAATAGCCTGAAACCGATCGAGTATACCTCGAATCAAGTATTACACACATACTCGATCGGGTACCATATATATACCCGATCGAGTACCCGAATCCCATCCCAAAAGCCTATAAATACACCTCCTTTCCTTCACAAAAAGATATCCAATTCCTTTGTACATCTAAGCTCAGTATAGAATAGTTCTTTCTTTATATTTTTCATCATGTTTAGTCTCCAAATGAGCAGCTAAACTCTTCCATCTTGGTTTTGCTTTTTTGAAGCTTAATGATTTTGTAAGTTGTGAGTTATTTTCTTTAATCTTCTTCCTTGAGTATTATTTAATTCCTATTCATATTTCATGTTAATATCTTAAACATTACTTAAAGTATCAACTAGTATTGTTTCTCATATTAATTATTACTAGAATCAATCGGTTAATACGCTTGTTATTAATCCGGTTCTTTCAACGGTAGTAAACTTGGAATATTAATGCATGCATCTCATGGTTAATATGCCAAGGGGAATTAATTATATTGATTAAACCAATAAACCGCTTGTGTTGAGGTTATCAATCTCAATCATTTTCATCTTAAGTTTATTGCTACTATCAAGTTAATATACGGCGCTTGTTCTATATTGACTTGATAGTAAGTTTTATTAATGAACGCATCTCGTTATTAATAACTACCCTCGATGAACTGGATATACTCCTCGATTGAGTATTCGAGAGGAAGATAGTTAAAGATATAACCGGGATCGACGAACATTTCATTAAGTGGATAAAAGCAATACCAAGTCCTCATCTCATTAAATTTACCTCATATAGGTTGTTTATCTTAGTGTTTTTAAAGCAAACAAATCTAAACCCCCCTTGTTACTACTTATATAGAAGAAAAGTATTCCTTTCCCTGTGGATACGAACCTTACTTCATTATACTACGTATATTCATTGTATTGTATTTATTTTGAGTGCACCTCACGACAAGTGCACGTCATGCGCTCATCGGCGCCCTCGACCTCCTCAGTCTCTCTCGTCTATCGGTCGATGAACGATCAGAGTAATTCGTCATGCTGCTGTTTGACGGAGAGAAGATGGGTGAAATACTTCTTCGCGCGCTTCCTTCTGGCAAAGTGAGTGAGGAAGCGTTGGGCCAGGTCCTGCCACGAGTCTATGCTACCTTCGGGGAGCGTGTTGAACCACTCGTATGCTGGCCCTTTAAGGGTGGAAATGATCCAGCGGCAGAGGTATTCATCTGACGCGTTCACCATCAACATATTGTTCTGGTAGCGGCTGAAGTGCTCCTGGGGTCAGAGCGGCCGTCGTAAGGCTTGATGGCGTTTCCCCGGTACATCTCGGGGATGGGGGTCGAGAGTACCCTGGCGGTGAAAGGAGTCCTCGTCTTGATCTGGATGATGGGGTCGCCACGTCCTTCGGCCAACTCCCTCTCAAGGATGGTGACCTTGTTTAGAAGGGCGTTGAAGCCGGGATCTCTGGATGAGTTGCCCGCGGGGGTGGCGGCCAGCTGCTTGGCCTCCATCTGGGCAAGCCTTCACTCGAGTTGGGCGATTACCTCGTCCCTGGGGTCCTTGGCGGCCGTGGTGGCTCCCTACGTTTGCAAACGGGCTGCGTGAGCCGTGTTGATCTGGTGACGGGCATCGTCCTCATGCAGTTTCCCCTTGCCTTTATCCAGGCGGGGTCGATCCGCTATCCGGGATACCGACCCCAAGCTTTCCCTGGGTGAGCCAGGCTCACGCTGACCAATCCGCTCTGACATCCTCTCCGAAGCAGGACGAAGACACGTGTCACCTAGCTTGTTAAAGGCCGAGGCTTTTCCACGCGCTGGGGTCGGTCCAGCTCGGAGTGGGGAAGCAGGGTGGGAGTGGGACGATGTCGTGTCCTAGGGTACCACCCCCTCATCATTGCCTAGCCTAACAGCCAATGGCTGGGGTTGAGGAGGCGGCATCGTGTTCTCCCCCATCCTTGGCATAAGTGCGCTAAGGACAGTGGGATTCTGGGCCAAGCTGGCAATGATGGCCGAGAGTGCGGCCTGAAGCTGAGGGTCAACAGCAGGAGAGGCCGGTTGCGCCGAGGCATTGTCGCCTTTGTCCAAGCCGATGCGGGCATCGGGGCCTCCGCCGTTGAGCTTGTTGTGCAGGTCTCCTGCGAGGTCGATGGCTTCCAGGAAGACATCCCCCTCGGCGGCCTTGTCGGCCGTAGCATCCTCCTCTTGGTTCTCCTGTGCCTCAGGGATGGCCTTGCTGAGGAGGTTGCGGTTTGACTTAGTTCTTCCCATTGTCAGTTAGCTATGCTTGGTAGCGACGAAGGAGGCTAACTTGATTGTTCTAGCTCTCAACGAGAGCACCAAATGATAGAGTATAAGTCTAGAGAGAAGTGAGAGTTAGAGATAGAAGTACTATATTTGCTCTGTATTAATGATTTGTGAACCCTTACAACTACTCCCAGAGGGAGTATTTATAGAAAAAATTAGGGTTGGGCTCCCAAGTCTTGGGTTTGGGAGGCCCATTTACAATAAGGTCACTAATGGGCCGGATACAAAGTGCATAGAAAAGATTAAGTGTAAATCTTGTTCTAGAGGCTGTCTATGGCCGACGAGGGCATGGCCGATGAAGACCCGGCCGACGAGGTCACTCGGCTCTTCCTGGCCTCTGGATCACATTCTGAGTAGACTTCTTTCTGGCCGATGAGGGTCATCTGGCCGACGAGGGTCCTACCAGGTGGTCATGGTACCTTCTGTTCTTCCGAGTATGTGGGCCCTGGGGTCCAGGCCCATATACTCCATCAGTTATCGTTTCTTTTTTCATTTCAGTTTTCACTCTAAAGTAGATCATGTGTGTAAAAATATGTGGAGATATGGTGGTTAGTGAGTACCATGTATGATTGATTAATGCTTGTTGGAATAGTACAACCCCCGACCTTAGAAATATAAATTTAATAGAAATGCAACATATTTATACTAAAAGTTACTTTTACTGATTTTGATGCGTTCAGCTAATGTTAATTAAAAGTTATGTATTTAGTTTTAGAAGTTATCATCTTGGATCTATTAGTTATAAACATATTTCCATTCATCTTTATTGCAGAAGATCGAAGAAAACATTGAGGCACTAAACAAAGATGACAGTGGTGCACTGGTGCTAACAATGAAGTTATTCTATAAGTTGCTTGGCGGTGATGTACACAAGTTAACACTCAACACCAAAAAGAAGAAATTGACAAGGACAACACTACTGAAGCTAAGAAGAAAAGAGTGAAACATATTAGATGTGATAAAGACCATTCCGTTAAAAAACAGATTTTTGTTGTTGTAACTAGAGTTGAATGCAATGTCCTTAAGTTTATTTTAAACAAAGGGTCCTTTTGGTGTTAGTAGGAAGTAATATACAACAATCAAGTTTGGTGGTTTCTCAATTTTTCTACTGTTCTCCGCATAAAAGAGATATACAGGTTGAAGTAAGGAACTAAGTAATAGGACCAAAGACTCCTTGAAATTGGAGTGGCATTCACCTAAAGATTTTTTCTGTTTTTTCTCTTCATTTTCATGCTACAATACATAATTTGTATTTGGATATCTCAGCTCCATAGTGGGAAAAAAATTCCCTGATTTGTTAACAAAATAAAATTCTATATGTAACAATTTCACATACAAAGAATACATATGAAAATCCCCTCCAAAAGTGTTCCCATCTCTCTTGGAGAGATTTGTATGACAACAGCCTTATGTAAATGATAGAAGCACTATTAGGGAACAAATTTTATAGAAACTAAATATAGATATCAATGAAAAATACTTATCATGGTTTTAGATGTGTATTATTAGATATCAGCAAAACAATTCCCCTCGGTTAGGTTTTTATAGCAAATTCTTATTGTTTATGCATCTTAGGGAGGGGAAGGGGGTATTTTATTCACATATAAGGGATGCAAGTGTAGAAAACTCATCTTTCTTTTCAATCCCAAATGCTTCAATAAATAGCAACTTATAAATGAATTAATCTAACTTCTAAGAAGTAATATGAAACTTTTAATGAAAAGTTCAAACAAAAAAAATCGGCGTCAATAGCAAACTGCCTTAACTCCACCATTGCATTGTTTTTTCAAAATTTTCCATAAACAAGAATCAGTAACCTTCACGTTAAGTCATTTGCGTATGATACAAAAAATCAAAGCATGATATGCAGTGGAGCTGCTGACTAGTGTATACTACAAGAGTATACACTTTGAAGTCATTAACATCAATAAAAATTACAAAATTTACAAATGAGGGGTCACATTCAATACATTACACAAGAGGAATAAAGCAATAACTATTGAGTCCTGCTATTCATCAAACAATCCTATCGAGGAGCAACTGGATGTGTTTCTAATCCTTGAAACACGTAGAGCGTCCGATTCAATGTCTACCGAATCACAATTCTGCTCTTGTAGCCAATTGATAGCTTTTGTAATGCCAAGAAGTACAGCTTGTAAAGGAGATAAATATCCCATCCTTGGTAGCGTTTCACCCACGATGAATTCCCCGTGCTCATCTCTGAGAAACCATCAAAGACCATACTTGTGATGCATAACAAAAGCATCCACTTTTATCTTTACTCATCGCAGTTTCGGCCGCCTCCAAGAAGAAGTAGCCAGCTGCTTTGAATCTCTCTGTTTATGTGCACCTTGTTGTATTTGAACCCAACTATTCACGAAAGCAGCAACCTTCCGCATAAACAGCCCTGCACTCATGCTCAACTCATTCCAAACTCTTCTATTCTGTTCGCACCACAATCTCCAGGCAAAGATGCTGGACTCAGCCCCTTTCTTCATGGTCAAAACCATAAATCATAAAAGTGACATTATCACCTATATGATACAATAATCCATTAGTGCACAATGAGCTCAACCTCTGAATAACATTAGTACTAAAGCATCCTTAGTACCATTCAATTTGAAGGCTCTTGTTTTGAGTTCCTAAATCAATTGTTTGAATTTCTTAAATCAATCCAAGTAAAGGACATAATAACTTTAAAATTAGTGATTGCAATTTAAGGTTTAAGGTTGCGTTCTCTGTCAACACACAACTTTTACTCAAATTACTATAACTATTAACTTAAAAGACATAACTTTTATTGAAAACTCATATGAGGTCTAAATTATGTTTAATTAGGATGTTAAATTTTAACATAAATTTAAATTTAAGAGAATAAAAGTATAATCGAATAGATAATGATTCAATAAAAAATAGTCAATCAGTTTTATTTGTATTCATAAAGTTATACTCTACACTCAAATGAATCCCATTACCGTTTAAACATTTTAACACATACTTAATAGACATAACACTTGATAGTCCTAACATAAAACATAGCTTTGTTCTCTAAAAATAGTCCTAACATAGATCCGGTAGTATATTCTAGAACAACTAAAATTTGAAATACTCCAAACTTATCTCACCCAGTCCTATTCCATCCTCTACTATATCTCTACATCATATTCTTTTCATAAATGTGTGATTAATAATATTATTTTTTAAATGAGTGATACGTTGGTAATTTCCATATGCATGTTTGTGTTTTTAATTAGTTTTGCTTGATCTTTACTATGGAAATTACACACTTTTGGTGTAATAGATTAGTTTGTTAAATTCTTGTAAATAGTTTAGATTAGATATATTCTGAGCTCAAACAGGTCTTGATCACTCAAAGTACAGTTGGTGAACCCAAAGAGTGGAAAGAAGGTGCAAAATTTGAAGACAAAAGAAGGATCCTGAATTTTGGTCTATACTCGGTCGAGTATTAACTATACTCGATCGGGTATTAGGTTGAAACTTCAAATCGGATCAGATCCGAAGACAAGGGAACATGCCGGGAGGATTTCGGCCATGATTTAATGTCTATACCCGATCGGGTAGACCGACATACCCGATCGGGTATGCCTTTGAGTTTTAAACGAAGATCGGTCGAGTATGGCTCGAATACCATTTTCTAAGCATACTCGACCGGGTATAAACATATACCCGATCGGGTATACCTGTGGAAAATAGCCTGAAACCGATCGAGTACACCTCGAATCGAGTATTACACACATACTCGATCGGGTACCATGTATATACCCGATCGAGTACCCGAATCCCATCCCAAAAGCCTATAAATACACCTTCTTTCCTTCACAAAAAGATATCCAATCCCTTTGTACATCTAAGCTCAGTATAGAATAGTTCTTTCTTTATATTTTTCATCATGTTTAGTCTCCAAATGAGGAGCTAAACTCTTCCATCTTGGTTTTGCTACTTTGAAGCTTAATGAATTTGTAAGTTGTGAGTTATTTTCTTTAATCTTCTTCCTTGAATATTAATTCTTCCTTTAAAATACTATTGCTATATCAAAGTTGGGGAGTGTTACTAAGATGACAATTAGTTAACATCTTGACATTGGTTATAGTAATAGCTATTTCTTTCTCTATGTTAATATTGGGGAGTGTTACTAAGATGACAATTAGTTAACATCTTGATATTAATCATAGTAGAATTCATATTCTTTAATATTCTTCCTTGAGTATTAATTAATTTCTATTCATATTTCATGTTAATATTTTAAACATTACTTAAAGTATCAACTAGTATTGTTTCTCATATTAATTATTACTAGAATCGGTCGGTTAATACGCTTGTTATTAATCCGGTTCTTTCAACGGTAGTAAACTTGGACTATTAATGCATGCATCTCATGGTTAATATGTCAAGGGGAATTAATTATATTGATTAAACCAATAAACCGCTTGCGTTGAGGTTATCAATCTCAATCGTTTTCATCTTAAGTTTATTGCTACTATCAAGTTAATATACGGCGCTTGTTCTATATTGACTCGATAGTAAGTTTTATTAATGAACGCATCTCGTTATTAATAACTACCCTCGATGAACTGGATATACTCCTCGATTGAGTATTCGAGAGGAAGATAGTTAAAGATATAACCGGGATCGACGAACATTTCATTAAGTGGATAAAAGCAAAACCAAGTCCTCATCTCATTAAATTAAACTCATATAGGTTGTTCATCTTAGTGTTTTTAAATCAAACAAATCTAAACCCCCTTTGTTACTACTTATATAAAAGAAAAGTATTCCTTTCCCTGTGGATACGATCCTTACTTCGTTATACTACGTATATTAGTTGTATTGTATTTATTTTGAGTGCACCTCACGACAAGTGCACGTCAAATTTGGCGCCCTTGCCGGGGAAAGGCAATTAATTTTTCTTTTATTTCATTTCAAAAAAAAATAAAAAAAAAATATATCTAACAAAAATATAAAGAGTGTTTATTTTTCTATTTTCTGAGCTTAGTGGAGTTTATGGTTAAACATCGTTCCATAAACGAAATCACATATCACAAAAACCCAGAAATAGAACAAACTTTCGAGCGGTTGAAAAGTAAATTTTCTAATACCGACTCGGAAGATTCATCTACCAGAGACTCATACACCGCTACCTCTAGCTCTAGCGAATCCGAAGAGTCTTTTCACATGGCTCTCGAAACGAGAACATTGAGGGAGCTCACAGCTCCAGACCTCAACCAACAACCTCTATGTATCACCTTCCCCACTCTTGATGAAGGTGCTACATTTGAGCTCAAATCGGGGCTCATCCATTTGCTTCCTTCATTCCATGTTCTACGGGGCGAGGACCCAAACAAACATCTCTCCGAATTCCATATTGTTTGCACAAGCATGTGCCCAAATGGAGTCACCGAGGAACATATCAAGTTGAGGGCTTTTCCATTCTCCCTCAAAGACACAACTAAGGATTGATTATTCTATCTCCCTTCAGGGAGTATAGATACATGGGCGTCGATGAAAAAATGCTTCCTAGAAAGGTACTACCCTGCATCCGTCTCATCATCTTTGAAAAAACAAATAAGCAACATCGAGCAAAAAGATGATGAGACATTATATGAGTATTGGGAGCGTTTTAAAAAATTGTGTGCTAGTTGCCCATACCATGGTTACACAGAGCAAGACCTCATCCACTACTTCTATGACGGTCTTGCGGAGCAAGATAGACGCCTGGTGAACGCAGCATCTGGAGGGGGAATTGTCAACAAAACCCCTTCCCAAGCTAGGAATCTCATCTCGGAGTTGGCCGAGAATTCTAGACACTACAATGGGAGGTCATCATCAAGACGAGTCATGGCAGCGGAATCCAACATCTCGTTGGAAAGTCAAGTGGCCGGCTTGACTTCTTTAGTAAAGGATTTCCTTTTAAATCCAAAACACCAAGAAGTCAAGGTCTGCGGCATATGCTCAACACAGGGGCACCGCACCGATTCCTGCCCAACACTACAAGAAGAGAATTCCGAGCAAGTCAATGCTTTGGGATTTCAAGGCCAAAAGAGGTATGATCCACACTCTAACTCCTACAATCCTGGGTGGAGAGATCACCCAAATTTGAGATATGGGAACCCTCAAAGTCAGCCCTTGCAACCAACTTTCCCAAATCACCAAGGCCAAACGTCAAGCTCAAGTATGTCCACCGAAGACATGATCCGAGCACTCACCTCAAATGGCTCAACCATGCAACAAAACATGGTTTGATTTCAGCATTAGACCAAATCCAGCATTCAGAATTTGGAAAGCCAAGTCAGTCAAATTGCAAATGCCGTAAACCGACTTGAAACAAAGGACTCAGGTAAACTCCCATGTCAAACGGAGCAAAACCCGAGACAACATGTGAATGTTATCATGTTGAGAAGTGGGGCGACGTTGAAAGAGGTAGAAGAGAACGATAAAGAGATTAAGGGTGTGGACCCTGAAAAAGTAGTCCCACTGGAGGAGGAGATCACAGAAACCAAGCTTCCCCCACCCTCATCATATGAACAAGTAATCCCGTTTCCTGAGGCGCTGAGGGAGACAAAGAAGCTAGAGAAAGATGCCGACATCTATGAAACCTTCGCAAAGTGTGAGGTAAACATTCCGCTTCTTAACTTAATGAAAAATGTCCCTCGTTTTGCTAAATTTTTAAAAGAATTATGCAAAACAAAAAGAAAAGATAAATTGAAGGGGAAACAAGAGGTTAGAGTTAGTGAACGCGTCTCGGCCATTTTTCAGAGAAAACTCCCCGAAAAATGTAACGACCCAGGCATGTTCACTATCCCTTGCAAAATAGGAGACACCACATTTCCTAAGGCCTTGTTGGATTTAGGGGCATCAATAAATGTCATCCCCTATTCTATTTATAAATCTCTACAACTTGGCCCATTACATCAAACCAGTGTAGTGATTCAACTAGCGGATCATTCTAGTAATTACCCGAAGGGTGTAATAGAAGATGTGCTAGTAGAAGTAGAAAATATGGTTTTTCCTGTTGACTTCTATGTCCTTGAAATGGGAACTGATGACCAAACAACACCCATCCTTTTGGGTAGACCCTTCATGAAGACCGCAAAAACGAAAATTGACGTTTCTAGTGGTTCATTAACTTTAGAGTTCGATGACCACAAAGTGGAATTCAACATCTTGGACTCTACGAAAAAACAAATGCAAAATCTAACTCTTTATTCTTTAAATGTTGTTGAACCACAAGAACCGGTATTTTTCAAAGAAGCGGATAAAATCAGATTTTTTCCAGAAGGGAAAAATAAACACGAGAAGCCATCTTTGATAGGACGGGATGTGTTAAAATGTGAACCAAATCCACTTATGATGGAGGTGGTAGTGAGAAAGAAACCCCGGCCTTACTGGAAAAGGCCGATAAATAAATTTGAAAAATGGCTAAATAAGGCCACAAAAAATGAAACAAGGGATGTTCACGATCCCACTTAAAAAAAATGAATAACGTCGTGCCACGACGTTAACTAAGGCGCTTCTTGGGAGGTAACCCAAGTTTATTTTTTCATAAATTCGAGTGTTTATAATTCATTTTTTGTTTAATTATCTGAGAGATCAGTGAGAGAGGGAACTAATCACGGGTTTTTGGAGGAAAAGAAGAAAAAAAAATGCAGGTTTTGGAGCATCTGGGAACATACCCGATCGAGTACCACCTTATACTCGGTCGGGCATGGCCAAAAGAAGGGGAACCGGGCATTACTCGATCGAGAAAGAATTCAATTTTTGAAAGAAAATAGGCATACTCGATCGGGTATCACTATATACCCGGTCGAGTATGTACAGAAAGTCGAAGTACCAGGGAAACTGATGCCCACATTCGATCGAGTACTGGCCTCGAAAATTGAAAAACAAGGGATACCCGATCGGGTATCACTATACACCCGGTCGGGTATGAACAGAAAGGCTAAGGTCGAAGAAAACTGATTCCCACACTCGACTGAGTACATGCCTCAAAACGTAGAAAAGAACACATACCCGATTGAGTATGGAATGATACCCGACCGGGTACTGGAGGCAGACCACTCAACAATTTCAAATTCCAGCAATACTCGACCGGGTAACAAAACATACCCGATCGAGTACCGGAGGCAGACTGCTTAAAAACCCCACTTTCCAGACATACCCGACCGAGTAACAGCACATACTCGATCGGGTATACGGGCGTTTTAACCCCAAATCCACCCCAAACACTTCATCTTCCCCAAATCCCCAAACCCAAATTCGAACCCCTCTCCCCCAACCTCTATTTTTAACATTTCTCTCTACCATATCTCCTCCATTTCTTCACCAAATCACCCCATTTCAACACCAAAACACTCCCCTCATCTTCCTCTACACACCCATACCCATCAATCCAATTCTCCCCCAGTTTCAATAGGTCCGAAAAAAACTCTACCCCAACCTTCAATTTTCGGATTTCAAGCCCAAAATCACACAAAAATGGCACCAAGGAAGGAAAAAGGACAGGGCTCCAAAACTAGGGCATACATCCCAGGCTACGAGGACATCATCTTCACCGACAACGAACACCGCACCCGTTTCATGTCCACCATTGAAAGGCAAGTAAAACCCTCTCGTTTTTTATGCCATGATGCCCTCAATGAGTTAGGAGTGTACAAAAGCACTAAGAAATTTTTTCATGAGTTGAGCATGGATAAGATATTCAAAATGCAATACCACTCCAATGAAAAAATTATCTATGAATTCATAAGCTCGGTGCAATTTGAGACCGATGAAGCGGATTTTAGGGATGATAAACTCAAGTTTCGTTTGTTTAACCACAACCACTCCATAACGAAACTTGAGTTCGCCGAACATTTTGGTATTCCGGTCCCTTACCAAAAATCCATATCCGATAATACCGCCTTCGGCCATACCCTATGGACAAAGATGACCGGGGAGACTAAATTTAGCTCCTCCCAACTGTATATTAGTCATGTCCAACATCCCGTCCTCCGCCTATTCTTGAAATTCCTTGCCAATTGCTTGCATGGACGTCCCAACAACCATCACACTAGGATGGGGGATGTATGCCTAATGTCTGTGGCCCTATTCCGTGTTCATGTGGATTTCAACCTGTGTAATCTTATGTGGGAACATCTCAAAAAAGAAAGCATAGCCAAGGGCGCTATTGTGGTGGGTGGGGTGATTATGCACTTAGCCACCAAGTTCGGGTATACGGATAACTCTCTTATACCCGACTACTGTTTGATGAACATTTCTTGGTTGGGCCACTCGGGATGTACAGCTTTTTTCCACACAGTTTATGGTGGAGAAAGACCAAAGAATATGTACAACTGGCTCATACACCCCAAACCCCTCAAATACTTCCTCCTGCCCAACCCAGAACTCCCCAAACTCCACTACAAAGAAGCAGTAGAGGCGCCCCATTACCTCTTCCCACACGCCCTTCCACCACATCTCCAGGAACCGGAGCAAGAACCTCCCCAATACCAACCCGATTACGAGCCCTATGCTCAACTCCATAGCCATCAAGACATGGGTCAGGACATCCCCGAACAAAACCAAAACCCTCCACCACCCGACTTCTTTCAACAACTTTTGGAGGGTCAACAACAGTTGCTTACGGGGTACGCCCAAATGAACACAAACTACACGGCTATGGACAACCGGCTCAACCAAATACAGGAGGAGCAAAGGGCCGGTTTTCAGCGATTGGAGGAGCTCAGGGAAGCCGATAGACATCGGTATGAAGAAGACCAACGTAGGTTCTACGGACCTATGTACTCTTACATGGCACAACATGGATCTTTTCATACCATGGCAAACACCCCTCCACCACCCTCGTGGTATGACCCCACTCATTGGGGTACCTTTGGAGGATCTGGCTCCGGGGGTGGAGGCTACGACGGCGGAGATGGCGGGGACACATATATGGGAGATGGTGGGCAGGGGAGCGGCTTCGGAGGGAGCTACTACGGCGGAGAAGGCGGGCACTAGGGACAATGCTTGATTCAAGTGTGGGGGAGAGACTCATGATGGTATGTAATTTTAATTTCCACCTAGCACTATGCATGTAATTCTTTTGAACTATTTACACAAAAAAAGAGAATAAATAAAAGAAAATAAGTGCTAGTTAGGTTGAAAACCCAACAAAATGGGCAATCTAAGCAAAAAAGGCTTATAAAAAAATGAGTGAGTTGGGGAGAATGGAAAATGAAAAGAGATGCTAGGATGAAAACCTGAAAAGGCTCCTAGGCAAAATGAGAGATATGAGAGAAATGTTTGTTTTTGCAGGCACTCATTGTATCTCTTTGAAGAATAAGAAGATTCAGAAAACAAAGACAAAGAAGAAGAAGAAGAAGAAGAAGAAGAAGAAGAAGAGAGGAGGAGAAGAGAAGATGAACACTAGAAGGCCATAAAACCCAAGATGTTCTTTGTAATTTGAGTTTAAAACTCATTTTTGTCATCCTTGGTGGTCTTTGTGTTTGTATTTTTTTTGTTAAACTGTGGGAACTTTGGAGAAACTTGACACTTGTGAACATTTGATCTTACTCGAGACGAGTAAAGGTTTAAGTGTGGGGGAGTTGATACGTTTGTAATTTCCATATGCATGTTTGTGTTTTTAATTAGTTTTGCTTGATCTTTACTATGGAAATTACACACTTTTGGTGTAATAGATTAGTTTGTTAAATTCTTGTAAATAGTTTAGATTAGATATATTCTGAGCTCAAACAGGTCTTGATCACTCAAAGTACAGTTGGTGAACCCAAAGAGTGGAAAGAAGGTGCAAAATTTGAAGACAAAAGAAGGATCCTGAATTTTGGTCTATACTCGGTCGAGTATTAACTATACTCGATTGGGTTTTAGGTTGAAACTTCAAATCGGATCAGATCCAAAGACAAGGGAACATGCCGGGAGGATTTCGGCCACGATTTAATGTCTATACCCGATCGGGTAGACCGACATACCCGATCGGGTATGCCTTTGAGTATTAAACGAAGATCTGTCGAGTATGGCTCGAATACCATTTTCTAAGCATACTCGACCGTGTATAAACATATACCCGATCGGGTATACCTGTGGATAATAGCCTGAAACCGATCGAGTACACCTAGAATCGAGTATTACACACATACTCGATCGGGTACCATGTATATACCCGATCGAGTACCCGAATCCCATCCCAAAAGCCTATAAATACACCTCCTTTCCTTCACAAAAATATATCCAATCCCTTTGTACATCTAAGCTCAGTATAGAATAGTTCTTTCTTTATATTTTTCATCATGTTTAGTCTCCAAATGAGGAGCTAAACTCTTCCATCTTGATTTTGCTACTTTGAAGTTGAATGAATTTGTAAGTTGTGAGTTATTTTCTTTAATCTTCTTCCTTGAATATTAATTCTTCCTTTAAAATACTATTGCTATATCAAAGTTGGGGAGTGTTACTAAGATGACAATTAGTTAACATCTTGACATTGGTTATAGTAATAGCTATTTCTTTCTCTATGTTAATATTGGGGAGTGTTACTAAGATGACAATTAGTTAACATCTTGATATTAATCATAGTAGTATTCATATTCTTTAATATTCTTCCTTGAGTATTAATTAATTCCTATTCATATTTCATGTTAATATTTTAAACATTACTTAAAGTATCAACTAGTATTGTTTCTCATATTAATTATTACTAGAATCGATCGGTTAATACGCTTGTTATTAATCCGGTTCTTTCAACGGTAGTAAACTTGGACTATTAATGCATGCATCTCATGGTTAATATGTCAAGGGGAATTAATTATATTGATTAAACCAATAAACCGCTTGCGTTGAGGTTATCAATCTCAATCGTTTTCATCTTAAGTTTATTGCTACTATCAAGTTAATATACGGCGCTTGTTCTATATTGACTCGATAGTAAGTTTTATTAATGAACGCATCTCGTTATTAATAACTATCCTCGATGAACTGGATATACTCCTCGATTGAGTATTCGAGAGGAAGATAGTTAAAGATATAACCGGGATCGACGAACATTTCATTAAGTGGATAAAAGCAAAACCAAGTCCTCATCTCATTAAATTAAACTAGTATAGGTTGTTCATCTTAGTGTTTTTAAATCAAACAAATCTAAACCCCCTTTGTTACTACTTATATAAAAGAAAAGTATTCCTTTCCTTGTGGATACGAACCTTACTTCGTTATACTACGTATATTCGTTGTATTGTATTTATTTTGAGTGCACCTCACGACAAGTGCACGTCAATGGGTGAACCAAAAAACAGAT
>CAMAPE010000038.1:11515000-11567500 GCA_945859875.1 Cuscuta europaea
ATGATTCCCTACTGAAAAGAACTTCTGGTGACCTCTTCCATTGCTCGACTTCTCCCTGTGACGAACCAGAAGCTTACCTCCATTGAAAGAACATCAATAGCTTGTAGCAGGCCCAGTTTCTCGTAAATGAACAGTAACTCGATCAGCCCTTCTTTCTTTTAAATATTTTGATCCGTACATTAATAAAAAAGCTTCACATGTTGACTGGTTTTTATTTTGGTTGCTATAAACAATCTTTTCACTTGTCAAAACATTGAATTTAGTCTATGTCTACCAAGTGTTTGTTAAAATGTTCAATGGTAATTATTGAAATGGACTCCATTTAGAAATAGGATTTAACATAACTTTCCATGGAAGAACTGTTTGAAATTGGTAAAACCAATAATCTGTTTTTTGGTTCACCCATTGACGTGCACTTGTCGTGAGGTGCACTCAAAATAAATACAATACAACGAATATACGTAGTATAATGAAGTAAGGTTCGTATCCACAAGGAAAGGAATACTTTTCTTTTATATAAGTAGTAACAAAGGGGGTTTAGATTTGTTTGATTTAAAAACACTAAGATGAACAACCTATACTAGTTTAATTTAATGAGATGAGGACTTGGTTTTGCTTTTATCCACTTAATGAAATGTTCGTCGATCCCGGTTATATCTTTAACTATCTTCCTCTCGAATACTCAATCGAGGAGTATATCCAGTTCATCGAGGATAGTTATTAATAACGACATGCGTTCATTAATAAAACTTACTATCGAGTCAATATAGAACAAGCGCTGTATATTAACTTGATAGTAGCAATAAACTTAAGATGAAAACGATTGAGATTGATAACCTCTACGCAAGCGGTTTATTGGTTTAATCAATATAATTAATTCCCCTTGACATATTAACCATGAGATGCATGCATTAATAGTCCAAGTTTACTACCGTTGAAAGAACCGGATTAATAACAAGCGTATTAACCGATCGATTCTAGTAATAATTAATATGAGAAACAATACTAGTTGATACTTTAAGTAATGTTTAAAATATTAACATGAAATATGAATAGGAATTAATTAATACTCAAGGAAGAATATTAAAGAATATGAATACTACTATGATTAATATCAAGATGTTAACTAATTGTCATCTTAGTAACACTCCCCAATATTAACATAGAGAAAGAAATAGCTATTACTATAACCAATGTCAAGATGTTAACTAATTGTCATCTTAGTAACACTCCCCAACTTTGATATAGCAATAGTATTTTAAAGGAAGAATTAATATTCAAGGAAGAAGATTAAACAAAATAACTCACAACTTACAAATTCATTCAGCTTCAAAGTAGCAAAACCAAGATGGAAGAGTTTAGCTCCTCATTTGGAGACTAAACATGATGAAAAATATATAGAAAGAACTATTCTATACTGAGCTTAGATGTACAAAGGGATTGGATATCTTTTTGTGAAGGAAAGGAGGTGTATTTATAGGCTTTTGGGATGGGATTCGGGTACTCGATCGGGTATATACATGGTACCCGATCGAGTATGTGTGTAATACTCGATTCTAGGTGTACTCGATCGGTTTCAGGCTATTATCCACAGGTATACCCGATCGGGTATATGTTTATACCCGGTCGAGTATGCTTAGAAAATGGTATTCGAGCCATACTCGACAGATCTTCGTTTAATACTCAAAGGCATACCCGATCGGGTATGTCGGTCTACCCGATCGGGTATAGACATTAAATCGTGGCCGAAATCCTCCCGGCATGTTCCCTTGTCTTCGGATCTGATCCGATTTGAAGTTTCAACCTAAAACCCAATCGAGTATAGTTAATACTCGACCGAGTATAGACCAAAATTCAGGATCCTTCTTTTGTCTTCAAATTTTGCACCTTCTTTCCACTCTTTGGGTTCACCAACTGTACTTTGAGTGATCAAGACCTGTTTGAGCTCAGAATATATCTAATCTAAACTATTTACAAGAATTTAACAAACTAATCTATTACACCAAAAGTGTGTAATTTCCATAGTAAAGATCAAGCAAAACTTATTAAAAACACAAACATGCATATGGAAATTACAAACGTATCAACTCCCCCACACTTAAACCTTTACTCGTCTCGAGTAAGATCAAATGTTCACAAGTGTCAAGTTTCTCCAAAGTTCCCACAGTTTAACAAAAAAAAAATACAAACACAAAGACCACCAAGGATGACAAAAATGAGTTTTAAACTCAAATTACAAAGAACATCTTGGGTTTTATGGCCTTCTAGTGTTCATCTTCTCTCCTCCTCCTCCTCTCTTCTTCTTCTTCTTCTTTGTCTTTGTTTTCTGAATCTTCTTATTCTTCAAAGAGATACAATGAGTGCCTGCAAAAACAAACATTTCTCTCATATCTCTCATTTTGCCTAGGAGGCTTTTCAGGTTTTCATCCTAGCATCTCTTTTCATTTTCCATTCTCCCCAACTCACTCATTTTTTTATAAGCCTTTTTTGCTTAGATTGCCCATTTTGTTGGGTTTTCAACCTAACTAGCACTTATTTTCTTTTATTTATTCTCTTTTTTGTGTAAATAGTTCAAAAGAATTACATGCATAGTGCTAGGTGGAAATTAAAATTACATACCATCATGAGTCTCTCCCCCGCACTTGAATCAAGCACTGTCCCTAGTGCCCGCCTTCTCCGCCGTAGTAGCTCCCTCCGAAGCCGCTCCCCTGCCCACCATCTCCCATATATGTGTCCCCGCCATCTCCGCCGTCGTAGCCTCCACCCCCGGAGCCAGATCCTCCAAAGGTACCCCAATGAGTGGGGTCATACCACGAGGGTGGTGGAGGGGTGTTTGCCATGGTATGAAAAGATCCATGTTGTGCCATGTAAGAGTACATAGGTCCGTAGAACCTACGTTGGTCTTCTTCATACAGATGTCTATCGGCTTCCCTGAGCTCCTCCAATCGCTGAAAACCGGCCCTTTGCTCCTCCTGTATTTGGTTGAGCCGGTTGTCCATAGCCGTGTAGTTTGTGTTCATTTGGGCGTACCCCGTAAGCAACTGTTGTTGACCCTCCAAAAGTTGTTGAAAGAAGTCGGGTGGTGGAGGGTTTTGGTTTTGTTCGGGGATGTCCTGGCCCATGTCTTGATGGCTATGGAGTTGAGCATAGGGCTCGTAATCGGGTTGGTATTGGGGAGGTTCTTGCTCCGGTTCCTGGAGATGTGGTGGAAGGGCGTGTGGGAAGAGGTAATGGGGCACCTCTACTGCTTCTTTGTAGTGGAGTTTGGGGAGTTCTGGGTTGGGCAGGAGGAAGTATTTGAGGGGTTTGGGGTGTATGAGCCAGTTGTACATATTCTTTGGTCTTTCTCCACCATAAACTGTGTGGGAAAAAGTTGTACATCCCGAGTGGCCCAACCAAGAAATGTTCATCAAACAGTAGTCGAGTATAGGAGAGTTATCCGTATACCCGAACTTGGTGGCTAAGTGCATAATCACCCCACCCACCACAATAGCGCCCTTGGCTACGCTTTCTTTTTTGAGATGTGCCCACATAAGATTACACAGGTTGAAATCCACGTGAACACGGAATAGGGCCACAGACATTAGGCATACATCCCCCTTCCTAGTGTGATGGTTGTTGGGACGTCCATGCATGCAATTGGCAAGGAATTTCAAGAATAGGCGGAGGACGGGATGTTGGACATGACTAATATACAGTTGGGAGGAGCTAAATTTAGTCTCCCCGGTCATCTTTGTCCATAGGGTATGGCCGAAGGCGGTATTATCGGATATGGATTTTTTGTAAGGGACCGGAATACCAAAATGTTCGGCGAACTCAAGTTTCGTTATGGAGTGGTTGTGGTTAAACAAACGAAACTTGAGTTTATCATCCCTAAAATCCGCTTCATCGGTCTCAAATTGCACCGAGCTTATGAATTCATAGATAATTTTTTCATTGGAGTGGTATTGCATTTTGAATATCTTATCCATGCTCAACTCATGAAAAAATTTCTTAGTGCTTTTGTACACTCCTAACTCATTGAGGGCATC
This sequence comes from Cuscuta europaea, assembly GCA_945859875.1. Taxonomy (NCBI): domain Eukaryota; kingdom Viridiplantae; phylum Streptophyta; class Magnoliopsida; order Solanales; family Convolvulaceae; genus Cuscuta; species Cuscuta europaea. The sequence continues at coordinate 11,519,032 of CAMAPE010000038.1, forward strand.
ATGGCATAAAAAACGAGAGGGTTTTACTTGCCCTTCAATGGTGGACATGAAGCGGGTGCGGTGTTCGTTGTCGGTGAAGATGATGTCCTCGTACCCTGGGATGTATGCCCTAGTGTTGGAGCCCTGTCCTTTTTCCTTCCTTGGAGCCATTTTTGTGTGATTTTGGGCTTGAAATCCGAAAATTGAAGGTTGGGGTAGAGTTTTTTTCGGACCTATTGAACCTGGCTCTGATACCAACTGTCACGGACTTATTCTCGAACCCGTGCGGCACTAGCAACACTCACTCAAACTATGCTAGTCAGCCTAACTCTTGCGGAAACTAGGACACCGATAGTGGAGAAACTTGTATAAAGGCTTTATTGCTCTCAAGCTTTCGATGATACAAATGAGCCAGCCATGAGGGGTATTTATACTTGCCCTCCTCCTCAATGGACGGCTTAGATCTACTCGATCTAACGGCTACAATTCAATTCTAGAGTATTCTATACAACTCTATGATATTCTAGAGTATTCTACTCTATTCTATACAAGTGTATACTTATCTACATGAGTCTAGAATGTTCTCTTAGCCTCCAGGATTCTGCCCCTCTCTCTTAGGCATCTCTAGACTCCAACTCGCCTCCAGGTCTCGTTATGCCGCGGCCTATGCCACTCAATGCCGCGGCGTTCAGGAGAGTCGTGACATTCTCCCCCACTCAATCTCACGACGTCCTCGTCGTGGTCTTCCTGTAAGCCTCTATTAGATCCTTGTAGTTCCACAAGGTTAACTCGTGTTCCCAACTTGCCTCGCTGTCCGGAGCATCCTTCCACTTGATGAAGTACTCCACGTAGCTCGGATGTGCGCCTCTCCTCGGAATGACTCTATGAGCCAATATCTCTCCAACCTCGCGCTCGGGAACCTTTGTTATAGCTGTCGGTGCTCTCTTCGAAATGCCCCTACTCGGATCCTCCTTGTCTTCCTTGTAGGGCTTAAGCAAGCTCACGTGAAACACCGGATAAATCTCCAAGTGTGAGGGTAAGGTCAAGCGATAAGCAAGCTTACCAACCCGCTTCTCTATGGGAAACGGACCCTCATATCGCCGCACCAGCCCCTTGTGCAGCTTAGCAAACGTATGCTTCTGGTGGGAAAGGAGCTTTACTAGCACCAAGTCTCCTTCCTCAAACTTCCAGTCTCTCCTCTTAGCGTCAGCCCACTTCTTCATCTTCTTCGAGGCCTTAGCTAAGTATGCCCTTGCCATGTCGGCCTTCTCATGCCATCCCTTGGGAAACTTGAACGCGGATGGACTCGGACCTCGATATCCTACGGCCAAAGAGTGCGGAGTAGCCGGCTGCTGCCCCGTGGCAATCTCGAACGGACTTGCCCCCGTCGACTCAATCCTTTGTAAATTGTATGAGAACTGAGCTATGTCGAGCAACTTTGCCCAATCCCGTTGGTTTGCACTCACGTAATGCCTTAAGTACAGCTCCAACAAGGCATTAACCCTCTCAGTTTGGCCGTCGGTTTGGGGGTGAAAGCTCGTAGAGAAGTTAAGCTCGGACCCCATTATCTTGAACAGCTCCATCCAAAACTTCCCGGTAAAACGGGTATCTCGGTCGCTTACGATGGTCTTCGGTATGCCCCAATACTTTACCACATGCTTGAAGAATAAGCGTGCGGCATCTTCGGCGGTGAACTTCGTAGGGACAGGTATGAACACTCCATACTTACTAAACCGATCCACCACGACCATAATGTTCCCACACCCCTCGGACTTAGGCAAACATGTGATGAAGTCCATAGATATGCTCTCCCACGGCTTCTCCGGTGTGGGTAACGGCTCCAGCAACCCCGCTGGCTGTTGTTGATCCACTTTGTCTTGTTGGCACACAAGACAAGTATTCATATTGATGGAGTATATGGCCCGGGAACCCCCGGCCCACAGACTCCTGCTACTCCAGTAAAGGCCCAACAGGCCCAGAAGGCCCAACAGGCCCAAATCACAGCGCCCAGAGTACCAAGCAGCCCGCACTACGCGCCAGGGGTGCCTTCGACCCCTGGCCGAAGGCTCTAAACTCTCACAGAACGGGTTTCTCAAGCAAACTAAGAAACTGGGAGAAAACGGCAAAAACAGTAGCCCTCGGCACCAGGAGCCCTCGGCACCAGGGTGCCATCGGTTTGAGGAGCCCTCGGCTGCTGCTCTATAGCCGAAGGCACCTCTCCCGACATGATATCCGCCCCACATGCGTACAGATCACCGTACCCTGTACAGACGTCCCGTCCAACAGCCGCATTAAATGCGGCCACATGCGGCTGCCAACGCCAACCAGTTGAGGTGACCCCTCGGCCAATAGGCGCTTGACACGTGTCCCTGTCCGGCATTTATTGCTACTATAAATAGCACCCCATTTCCCCATTTGTAACCACGGCATTCAGACTGAATACACTCTCTCTCTTACTTACTCTTGCTCTGACTTCTCTCTAAGTTATTCTCAGCAATAACCCCTCGGATATATACCCCCCGGGTAGACTATCCATCACACATATATATATATATAAGGATCAAATGAGAAGAGTGCTTATCGTAAGAAGTGAGAATGCATCTGGTGCGTTCAATTTAAGATCTGTGCATCAGATTTGAAAAAAGTGCACGAGATAGTGCAAAAAGTATTAAAAAAGTGACCCTAGACGCGGTGGCACTTCTGTAATTAATCAGAACTTTTCTATCATCGCAAAAAGTGCATCAGATTAGCAAAAAAGCGCATCAGAAATAAATAAATGTGTAACTTCTCACTTCTCACGTTAAGATGTCTTTTCGTTAGAACCCGACTCTGTATATATATATATTCTAAATATAGTATATCAGGGAACCTTTTCTGGACAACAAATCAACAATGGTAACTGGTACGTTGTCATTTGGTACTGATACTCAATCTGGTGTAACGTGAGGCAATTAACACTGAAATAATCACGAAATTAATACAGGGAAAGCTTTCCTTGCTATAAATGGCGGTAAATCGATGATCGGCCAAAAGGGGCTATTTATACCGATCCCAAATTAACGAACTATCCATCTCCCACACGATCAATTATATAGATGCCGTCGCTAGAGATAGATGAGCCGTTGACCCCCGCCGGCCGGCTGTTTCTCCAACCGGAGATGAGCCAAATTATACACGCAGTCGCCGGTGTCAAGAATCCGTTTGATGTAGACGCCGTTAAATCGGCCTTCGCGGACTCTCTGCTGGTCAAACACCCAAGATTTAGCAGCCTGATGGTCAAAGATTCCGGCGGGCGCGAAAGCTGGCGGAGAACCGAAGTCAACATCCACGACCACTTCCTCATCCTCCGGGAGCCTCTCACTGGCGACCGATCCGTGTCGGACGAGGACGCGGTCAACGATTACCTCGCCGACCTCTCCGTCTCCACGCCGCTCTCCTTCGACAAGCCACTCTGGGAATTCCACCTCCTTCTCGCCCATAAATGCGCCGTTCTCAGAATCCACCACGCCCTCGGTGATGGGATTTCAATCATGTCTCTTTTCCTGTCTTGCTGCCGGGAAAACAACAGTTCCGGCCAGCCGCCGTCAGTTGGTGGGGTCGGAGCGGGACGGCGGCGGAGGTGGGGCCTCAAGGAGGTGGCGAGGGTGGTGTGGTACACGGTGGTGTACGTGTTGGAGTTTATACTGAGGAGTCTGTGGCTGAAGGATAAGAAGACGGCTCTGAGCGGCGGGGCTGGGGTGGAGCTCTGGCCGCGGAAGTTGGCCACCGCTAAGCTTACTATTAACGACATGAAAACAGTTAAGAATGCTGTTGCTGACGCGGTAAGCCTCTTTCCGACTTGTTAGCTTTCCATTTGTTGACTTTATTTGGTAATAACTTAGTAGCAAACGTCATTAATTTCTCACCAACCATTTGTCTGACAACAATAAAACACATTGCAATAAGTCACATCTCATTGAAATATTCTACACTACTATCTTATCGACTGGTTTTAAACCGAGACGTAATTAACTGAGATAATTGTTCGAAATTAAACGGATGTCACACCCTCACCCTATAGGATTTTTAGGAAGACGTAAGTGACGGTGATTCAGTCCGGTTCTATGATGGTAAACATTTTATTCGTGCGCAATATAGGTCCAGCCCAGCACGTAAGAGAGCTGCAACTTCCGCACGGTGGTTGCGAGTTTCGAACATTGGTCATTGTTCTAAACTTCCCACCACTTAACTAACTAAGCTACCTGCTTAGGAAATCAATTGAGATAATTAATACTATGATGAACTCAACTTTAATATGTAAAGACTATCCAACTAATTTGAAATTATAATATTCTAGCATTTTGTTGAATTTTTTAATTTCATGTAAACCGAAGTCAATTTTACTGTCATTATGCAAAATTCGTTTTGTTGCTAATAACACATACTACCTCCGTTCCTATTAAAACTTCCAAATAGGTTTGGCACAGAGTTTAAGATAGTGGGTATTGTGTGGTGGAGAGTTGTGCAGAGGAGAGAGAAATGTGTAAGAAATGTTGTGAACCACAAATTCTATACTAAAAAGGGAAAGTGGAAGTTTTAATTGGAACGGACGAAAAAGGAAAGTTGGAAGTTTATTTAGGAACGGAGGGAGTACTTCGTATGTCCTACTCGGTACCTAGTAGGAGTATGTTATTGTGATACAATCATGCTTGATATACACACCCTTGTACACACCTTATACACATCATGTTTGTGAAGTTTTTTTTTTGTTTGTGAATCCGGTTCACAGACAATATTTTGTTTGTGCAAATCAGTGTTTGTGAATCGTTGTTCATAGACAAAAAAAGCTTTCACAGACATAGGTGTGTACAAAAGTGTGTATAAGAATGTGTACAAAATGTGTCTACTTCGATTAGCTCGCAATTCACTTGCTACCAACTTTTTGCAATTCCATTCTTCCACAAATGATTCTAAAAACTTATAGGACCAAATCATTTTTTGGGGGTGAAATAGTACAGCGTATCAATCACACTATAATATAGCACGAATGTAGTTTAAAAGTAAGGAAATGGTATTTTTGTAAATCATTATTAGTACTACCTTCGTCCCCGGTTACAGGTTCTCATTCCAAAATAACATTATTATTCAGACAATAATTAAATAAAGTATTCAAGTATATTTGAGAAATAGTTTTAATAAATGTACAATATAATGAGATCATTGATGATAATTGTAATGTTAAAGATGTACTACATATTATTTTTAATATCTAATGATGAAATTAAGATTTAAGAGATTCGTTATATTTTAAAACAGAATTGTGAATCTTTAACTAGACGTCTAAAACTGAAAAGTGAGAAGGGTGGGAGTAGGGATGAATAAGGTCCTGCCGGCCCAGCCTGGTACCGACCCGAGACTGATACCGTTGGTCTTGGCTCGGAGCTGGTTTTTCAGAACTTGTACCGGCTTGGTACCCGGATTGGTGGTTATAAGGGGCTGGCTTCGGACTTGAGTTTTTGGGACTGGACGGCTTTTAAAAAAATTAATTAAATGAGTGGATACCGGGTGAGCCCGGTACTGTTTGGGCTCGGACCAGAACCGGTATCGGAGCATACCGGGCACCGCTTTTCCAGAACCGGCCCCGCCGGGTCCAGTCCGACCCGGGTCTAGGTGGGAGGGAGGAACTAAAATGGTTAGATAAGCACTGAATTTAATAGTTCTACATAAAACCCTTTTATTCAATTTTATTTGGAGGGAAAGGGATAATAAATTGGGAGAAAGGGCCATAAAAGTGCCCTTATTTACGACACCACTGCCCAAATTAGCCAAAACTTAGGGAAAAAAAACTTAGGGGACATGATATGAGGTGACTTAGCTTAGGGGACATGATATGAGGTGACTTAACTAAGGGGACATGATATGAGGTGACTTAACTTTTGGGTTTAACTTTATTGTAAGACAGTTGCGTACATCGCCGTCCTTTTGTTTTTCTGTGGGCGGTGGCTGAGAATTGGAGATACTTCCTCGCGATAAAAAATCGGCCAGCAATGACCCTGGCCTGAGACATTTGAGGCGGATCTGGCCCATCATGGATTGCAAATGAGGCGGGTCCGCTCCGCCCCGCCTATACAATGGAGCGGATCCGAGTATTAGTATTGACTCGTGTCGCTCTGACTCGCCCGTCGCGACCCGCTCAATATATAAGTATATACATACTTTTTCTTAAATTATACTACAAATATACTTCAACATACATATGTGTATATACAATAAATCATAAATTCTTTGATCTTATTATATAGTGGTGATATACTAAAATTATTAATGGAATCAATTATAAAATACTAATGATAACTTATTGATGTTCTATTCAATTTTGAACAAAAATAATTACAAATATGTTTAAATATTTCAACACATGGTATATGAAGATAACAACATATTCTCCTAAACTAATTTAAGCAAAACAGATATAAATAAAATAACAAATCTCCAAGAAAAAGAATAAATAATTCAAGAAAGATGGATATAAAGTCATCTATCCTTGAATTAATGTTGTGCTTCTAGTCATTTATATAATTTTAAGGAAATTATTGGCTTGGACTTACGGTATGACGGTAACCGGTATACCGTCTATTTTCAAAATATATACCGATACCATATCGAAGTAGGTGAGTAGGTGAAAGACATGGACCCATTGAGGAATAAATACGATACTCGTAGGATCAAAAGGGAAATTTATTATTTTGATTACTATATAATCTATTACGCGAAATCAAATGTTACGTTTTAGTGCATATTGGTTGATAAATTGAAAAACATGATCACCAAACGAGCCCCAATATTCGATATGAGAAATTTTGATGAAACAACTAAAAACAAAATATGAGACAATCATAAGTTCATAACTCAAGAGAGGGAATACTAAATATTGACCGGTCCAAAAAGGTTGGTGTGGCTCACATAATCACTTGGGTGAACACTTACTCCAAGTTTCTCATCCGTGAGACGTTTTGGGAGATACGGATGTTTGGCTCTCTATATGATTTCACTCACCGAGTAACTTTTGTTGGATTCATTCTTTGAAAACAGTACGGACGAAATCTAGTGCCGATGAAATCTAGTGTGATCAAATTCACATTTATTTGCTTAAGCCACGACTCCATGTTTATTAAAAGAAAGCAGACCAATCCAAGTACGGATCAATCACAGAACAAGATCCGAAGGCACAGCTTTAAACTTCGAATCTCCCCTAAACGGTTTAGTAGGTGAGTTCTTGATTGGAATTACCTTATCATTATTATTTTTTATCATTAAAAAGTGACTTATATAAAATAATCAGAATTTGGGCATGGAATAAAAGGACAAAAAGACCCCTCCCAACTGTCAGCCTTCGAACCACACTTAGAAACAACCACCCTACAAAAAGAAATATGACTCAATTATTCTATAATGGACAAAACTGAGTCAAAAGCGGTCAACATACACTTTCCACCACCCAACCCAAACTCCAGAGTTTGACGGAAGTAAAACCAAAACACAAGTAGCATAACATCTTGATCATCACAAAAAACTAAAAGAAAACCAAAACATACTTTTTTAGAATTTCAGACAGGCCTTGAAGTGTTGTCTTCCAAACCCTAGCCATGCGTCCACTCCGAGGCGACGGTTCAGTAGGGGTGTACCCACCTTCGTGGCTATCCTCAAACTAGGAACCACGTCTGATCAGCCAGCCACCGATATCAAACATTCCAATTATCCACAAACCAAATAACGAAACTAAACACCGATCCCACAAATCTAGCCACTTTTCGTTGCGGACGAGAGACGCCGATCTCCATGGTTCTCCCTTACCAACTGCAAACGGTACAAGAAAGTCACTGAACAACGAACTTAACATAACGTCGGCCAGAGAAAACTTAAACTGCACACTTTAAGCGGGAAAAAAACCTATGCGAAAGTCGCTAGGGATCAGTCCACAATTTGATGAGTCACTAAAATGTCAAAGTAATGAGAATGAACTTGAGTCGATATCTCAAAACAAAAGGGCCATGCTAGTTTTGATGAATTGAAAGTCAAAATGCGTATCCTCAAATAACAGAGCAAAGGGGCCTGGCCAGAACAGAGTCACGGCGGCATCAACTGAACAAAATACTAACAGCGGCAGAACAAATCAGCAGCTGTGATGGAAGAATCGGCATCGGCCGCAAGAGAGTTGGTAGTAGTAGCAGAACAAGATTCTTTTACCCTAATAAGCACCATCTTTATTGTCACCGACGTCCTTGGGGCACCTACAAACTTACTCGGCGCACCTCATTTTCCATTATTGGACAGGTTTGTCCTCTTTTAAATTTGAACAAACTATTCTACGCCGTAGTGCCGCACAGCCCGCAGTAATTATATTATACTCCGTATTGCTTCTGAAAGTTGAATCCTAAGGTTTTAATTTAAAAAGCAAATCAGCCCCTAAATTTCATTAAATTTTATTCCGTATCTAACGTTATTTCTAACAAATAATTATCATACTCAAAAGGCAACAAAGTTTATAAATATGTGTAACATAGTATAATTCTCTCCGGTCAAAAAAAACATTGTATAATTCTCTTACAAGTTTTTACAATTTTTTTATACAATGGGAATGAATTTGAAGATTGCTTAGAAAATTGTACTCTTGATTTTCATTCTTACGAGGTATTTACCCATCTCAATTTATATTAATCACTTCATCTGCCCACTATTTACATCTGGGGTTTTATTTTTGATTTGTTCCATTAAGTTTATCGCAAATAATGCTCGATAATATTTAGGTGATCATATATCTTTTTCATTCAACTTTGTATTGAATATTGTCTTTATTCTCTTATTAAATAACTATAATTGACACTTTTTATGATGTTTTGAATTTGCCTATTTTCAATTCCAGATCAGACGAAACAAGACGTAAACAGACTAAATCAGATCAAATTTTGATAGTTGTATAATAAACGTAGAACACACATTTAACATACCAGAACATTTCAGAGTCTTGAAACTAGACCAAATTTAAACAGATCATATCAAATCAGATCATTTGTAAAGGGATTATTTAAAAAGTTTTTTGTGCTTTGGAACTCGAGAAATTATAACTTGATTAATTTTTATACTATTATAGCGTACTTATGTCTATTGACAATCTTAAGTGACAAATTAATCATTAAATATTAAAAATAATAGATTTATAACATCACAATTATCAATACTAACTCCATTTTAATATATACCTATTAAAATTATTTCTCAAAATATATTTGAAATATTTTATTTAATTATTGTCTAAATAATCGTACTGTTTTACTATGGGAACCTTTGAACGGGACGGAGGTAGTAACATTTTATAAAATAAAAAACTATTTGCCACATGGCAACAAGTTATTGGTTGAAGAGTAAATTTAACATTAATATGGGGTAGGCCGTGTTTTCTAGGAGAACTGAACATCAATATTTTTGTTTAGTTTTAATTTAATAAAGTTAGAAGGTTAATCTTGTGAAGCCATGGTTACATAAAGTAAAAATGAGGGTGCGCAAAGCAACCCTTTGTTACGGAGAATTACTTTTATTTTGTTGATATGTTTATTCTTGTCATCGTCATTATTGTTATTAGCATCAATATGATTATTCTTTATACAATGATTCTCTATATAAATTGGGCATCATTTTTATATAATTTGGGTATCATTTACAAACAAATATAACTATCATTTTTTAAATACGACTTATTCACTTCAAATTAAAAGAATATATGCTTTTAACAGAACTAAATAATTTCTATTCAAAAATTACTCTTATTTCGTATGCTTTACTTCTATTTCAAGTACTCCCTTCGTCACAATATCAACTCCTGGTCAAACTTGACATACAAATTAAGAATGTGAGAAATATGTGGCGTAAATATATGCAAAAGGGAGAGAAAGCGAGGACAAATGATGTGAACCACATATTTTTTGTTAAAAAGGAAAAGAGATGGTTTATATTGGGACGAACAAGTAATGAAGATGTTATTTTTATTACATTACATTAAGTTTTGTATGATGAAACAATTGTGCAGACCATCAATGATGTACTTTTCGGAGTCATTGCATGTGGGTTATCAAGGTACCTTGCCATCAGATCCTCCAAAGGTAAAAAAATTATGAGTAGTATTCCGTACAAGTTATAGATTAATAACTTTTTTTTGGGTCGCAGTGTTTGGAATTGATTTTGCTTCTATTTTAAAAGTAGAAACAGAAACAGAATTAATTTTTAATATTACTAAGAAGTAGATCTACATATCCCATAACATTACATAAGAAACAGGGGTGTAACCACTGCATACAAGGCTTTGAAAGTTTGGAGTGGACATGTAGAGGCTTAGCATGGCCCCTAACTCCACCCTAGCTAAGAAACCACATATAGACAAAAAAGATTTTACGAATACTATTACTCCGTATACTTTATACTTCATCTGTCACTTAAAACTTTGTCATCTTTCCTTTCTATGACGTTTCAAAACTTTGCCACTTTTTCTTTTAATCAATTATTTTGTGGTTCTTATATTTCTCTCTCCTCTGTATAAACCTCAACAACATAGTTTTTACCTTTATTATTCTTTGTGTCGGTCAAACTTGACAAAGGTTTAAGGGACGGAATTAGTATATTACTAGGAAAAATATCAACAAGGTCAGTGCAGACTTTCATATATATGTCATATGTTCGTGGCAGTTTGCCTCTTTTGGTGTGATGGAGTATATGACCCAGGAACCCTCGGCCCATAGATTCTCACTACTATAATGAAGGCCCAATAGGCCCAGGAAGCACATTAGACCCAAATCACAGCGTCCCAAGTGCCAAATAGCCCACGACGAACACTAGGGTGCCTTCGGCCCCCTGGCCGAAAACTCATAAACTTACAGTACAACTTCTTTTAAGCACTCAAAGTGTGTGGGAGAAAGCGGCGAAAACAGTAGCCCTCGGCAAAGCCTAGAGCCCTCGGCACCTAGAGGCCCCCGGGATGAAGAGCCTTCGGCTAATCATCTACGGCCGAAGGCTTCTCCACGACAGAATCTCCCACCCACATGCGCTGGATCAACGTACCGAGTACAAACGTCACATCCAACCACCGCATTTAATGCGACCACATGCGAGTGCCAGTACCACCCCGTTGAGGTGACCCCTCGACCGCCAGAATGATGACACGTGTCCCTATCTAGCATTTATTGCTGCTATAAATAGCACCCATTTCCCCATTTGTAAGACACGCTCAACAGACTCAATACATTTTCAGCAATACATATTCCCTCTCTTACTTTTGCTCTGACTTCTCTCTGAGTTACTCCCGCAGTAACCCCTCGGATAGATACCCCACGGGTACACTTATCCATCATGGTGTTTTAGTTATTTATTTGTTATACTCTTAGAACGGAAAGTACATAGTTTCCAATGAAAAATACTATCCTCCGTTCTTTAAAAGTTACAACAATTTGACTTTCACATTTGTCAACACACAATTTTACTATAATTATATTTAATTACGTATTAGTAAATATTTAAAAAATTGAAAATTTACATGAATAGAAATTTAATACTCTCTACATCCCTCTAAACTTTATCAAATTTGACCGACACGAAGATTAATAAAGTAAAAATTATGTGGTTGAGGTTTGTGCGGAGGAGAGAAAATTATCTGGAATAACAAATTCTTTACTAAAAAGAGAAAATGACAAAGTTAGTGGGACAACTGAAAAAAGAAAGTTGACAAAGTTTTAAAGTACGGAGGATGTAATATTTTATACATAATAATTTAATTATATGGAGTATATATTATTAGAAAATCGTAGTCAAAGTAAGATGTGTGAATAATGCAAAAATTACAATGTTCCAACTTTTAATGTTGCAAGGTTTAAAGAATAGAGGAAGTATAATACTAAATTATGTTCGTAATTAACATTCATACAAGGAAAAACACATTTCCTAAACGACAATTGCATGTGGTGTAGAATTAAAGGATGGCCTCCAGATCACTGGTCTTGCGATGGTAAATTTACGACCACAACCGGGACTTCAGGTATTTAGTTTTAGTAGCTTTAGCTTTGTATACGGGTGGGCACTGGGCAGAGCAATGCGATTGTACTAACTACTAAGCTTAAGTCAATAATATAGTAGATGGGCTAATGAGAAAAAAAGAAAAAATTCACAAAGACTAAAATAAGAATTTTATCATTATAATAGTCCTTTGAATATTATGTCAGTGGCGTTTTTGATACTCAATTTTGAATTTTTCTACTTTTATTCTTACGGTTATTGTACGAAAGACACTTTTGATACCTATCTTTAAAAAAATCATATTTAGTCCTTAAACTATCATAAAAATAACACTTTGGGTTCTTCAACTATTATGATAGTGGCAGTTTTTATTCTTCACTTATTGTGCCAAAATTCTTGGAAAGACAAAAAGTGTCGGTTTGATAGTACTCAGTGAACTAAATCTGAGTAATTTCTTGTCGATGATTAAAAGTTTCTCTCGTACAATAGTTGAATAACTAAAAATTAAAAAATTAAAAGTTGAGTAACAAAAATGTCATTGACGTAATAACCAGGACTAAAAATGGCAAAAACTCTAAAAAAATTAACTGCCCCCAATTTTCAAAGCACCATATACAACCATAGTGTTAGGCACCATAGAGAAAATTTACATGTGACATGTTTGTCTGACACGATTATGTGTGTGCATGTGCGCGGGTGCAGGATATGGCGGAGCTGATGAGTAGCGGTAAATCGGGTACCCGGTGGGGTAACAAATTTGGGTATATGCTCTTGCCTGTGTATTACTTTCACAAGGCTTCCAATGATCCTCTGCACTTTGTCAAGAGAGCCAAATCTATGATTGACAAAAAAAAGCTATCCTTAGAAGCCCTTTGCTCCTACCGAATTGGCAATTTCGTCATGTCTTTCCTTGGTGTTAAGGTGCCCTATACTTTAGTCTATACATCCATATTTTTTAGTTTTATAATATTAGAGGCACTTACGGGCATGTAATGTTTCAATTCTGATTCAAGTCGTTAGATGTAGGTGGCGAGCATGCTCAACTATCGGATCATATGTAACACAACGTTCCTAATTTCAAATGTGATTGGCCCACAAGAAGAGATCTTCATTGCAGGCAACCCTATCACCTACATCAGAACAATCACATCAAGCTTGCCTCATGTATGTCCGACATTACTAGCGTAATCATGTATAATGTACTCCCGAAATTCGCCCCAATTTAAGCTTCTCACTTCTATCTTTTGGATGTTTCAAACGCTTCTCATTTATTGTTTATGAAATAATTAGAACTTTTAAAAGAAAAATTAATGATCAAATATTGAAAAAATATACATATAGCATGTAGTTATTACCAATGACCTCAATAGATTAAATACTCAAAAACTATATTTCAAAGAGGAATTACCCAAAATAGGACTAAAACCGTCTGTATATTCCAAAATAGGACTATCATATTTTTATTCCCAAAATTGGACTAATTACTGCCATGTTTTGGCAGTACCAGACTTTAAACATGACAGTATTTTCCAAACTTGGCAGTAGTTACCCCTATTTTGGGAATAAAAACATGGTAGTCCTATTTCGGAACTATCAAAGCTTTATACTCCTTTATTTCGGGAATTTTCCCTATTTCAATATGTACTCTATATTTAAATTATTTAATTATTGTCTTAATAACCGTGCATTTTTTACGAGAAGCTTAAGTCGGGACGGAGGTAATATTTTTAAAAGAAAATTTCCTAATAGTAGTAAACCATTTTGATTTTTCACAAATAAGAGAAACCATTATTATTTTCTTTCCAAAATAGGACTTATGCAATCTTATTTAGGGAAACTTTGTTCTTTTCACTAGACCAAAGAAATCATACTAGTATTTGTGAAGAAAACATGTTCAACGTACTTTGCATATGTTTTACTCCTATTTTAGTGCAAAAAAACTTTTAATTTGGTTTCTAAATATACAAATTTTAATTACTAACTCCAACTTAAATATTACCTGGGAAATACTAATTTATAAACTGTTTTTTGATCCATTTAAAACAGAGAGAGTACTAAAATGGAACTATAATCTATATGGTGATACTGAGGTTAAAGTTTGGAGATATGTATTAATAATGCAGCATGCATGCAGGCGATCACAATACATATGGTGAGCTATAATGGGAAGGCAGACCTGCAAATCTTGGTTGCCAAAGACATCATCCCTGACCCCAAGATTCTAGCTAGGTGTTTTGAAGATGCTTTGATGGCAATGAAAAAACAAACTGGAGCTGAACAATCCACACCGCATCCATGCGAACAAATAACATCGTAGATGTCGTCGACCATCATCTAAATCCATTAGACCACCTACTGAATTTAGTAACTATACTGTAATTAATACAATAATGTTAATTTATAATTTATTGTAATACTTTGATAAAAATGTACCCATGCAAATATATTGAGCCAAATTACCGAGCTAGACCGGTCAGCTTGGAAGAGTTTAATTAAGAGTAAAACCGTTTTCAAATTCCAAAATAGGAGTATTAATATTATGTTTTAATTACTGTTTAAGGATGAATAGCTACCTTTTAGACAAAGTTAGAAGCATGTTGTCTGTGTCAGGTCTGTCTAAGAAGTTTTGGGGTGAAGCAGTTAGCACTGCCACCTACCTGATCAATAGATCACCCTCTGTTCCTATATGAGGTCAAATGGCTATGTAGTTGAGTGCAAAGTTGAGTGCAAATGGTTGTTTAAGTTTTGGACCTTTATTCCTAGACCTCCTGACAGTTCTGTAGTTGAGTGCAAATGGCTATTTAAGATTAAGGAAGAACCTGGTAATAAGATATTGTTTAAAGCTAGACTTGTAGATAAGGAGTTTACTCAAAAAGAGGGGGTGTATTATGCTTAAATCTTTGCTCCGGTAGTCAAGTTTATTACTTTTAGGATTAATCTTGCTTTGGTTGCTCAGCATGACTGGGAAATGAAACAAATGGATGTAACCACTACTTTCTTGTATGGTGAATAAGATAAGAAAATCTATGACTCAACCTGAGGGCTTTGTGGATCCCAAGAGGAGTGACCTTGTGTGTATGCTTAGGAAGGTCTTATATGGCTTGAAGCAATCCGCTTGGCAGTGGATTAGTAGGTTTGGCAAGTGTATGCTTTCATGCCCCAGACCACATCTAAGCGTGTGTACAACTGCCGTATGACCAAATGACGTCACCCGCAAGTCAACGTGACTTAATCATACGAGACATACATGAACATAGTCCATACCATACTCAGTAAGTAAACATACATAACAACATCACAATTTGGATTGAATGAAAAACGGAAATATTCAATAGTCAATCATGGGCCACACATGACCAAAACGTGGGCTCGCATACCCAAAACATATCCATTACATAAATATCCATGATCGTAGTTTATAATTTGAAACAGTAAAGAAAGCACAAACCACATCTTTCTTTGGATCACTTCACCGAGCAAGGTGCGGATATCAAGCTTTAGCTTCAACCTGAAATGGTGGGGGTCCCCCAAAGGGGTCAGTACGCGAATACCGAGTGAGCAGTAGGCTGAATGTAGCATAACTACTGTTTCAAGTATATGACCCAAACATAGGGTGATACATACACATATATTCCTTTCCCACAAGTTATGAAATACTTATCAATATATATATACTTGGAAATACCTGACCCGTAAGTCATTGTTTATTTGGGAAAATAGTAGTAGTCAATGTCCTTAACTTAAATCCCAACCCACCCATATACCTATGAGTGTATATGACTCCTTCTGGTCCAAATCAATTATCATAAGGACATCGCCCGGTCCTGAATTACTAAACTGAAATCTATGAGTTTTGAAGAGACACGCCTGATCCTTGGGTACTATACCCACATAACCATGTTTTAAGAATACACACCCGATGCTTGGGTACTCCACCCTACATAACCGAGTTTTGAGGATACACGTCCAATCCTTGGGTACTCCACCCTATGTAACCGACTTTTGAGGATACACGCCCGATCCTTGGGTACTCCACCCAACCTCATATCATACTAGATAGGGTCTATGCCATAATCAATAATCAAGACAAAACCAAGTCTTAAGGCCTAAGCATAATCATCCATGCAAACCATGCATTAAAATCAACATATGGGAAAAAGAGCACCAAATCGGCGTCGGTTCAGACCTGAACGGTGCCGGTTCATAATTAATTAAATATAAATGGGCACCCCGTACCCAAACTGGCTCCGATCCTACCCTTAACCGACGCCGGTTGCCCCTTGTGCAACCGGTCAACTCTTCGTTGACCCGCCATTTCGAATCCAATTCGTGTCAAACTTAATCACAACGTGTATTAATTTATAAGCAACCATTTTATGCCCTTTTTGTCCTTACAAACATCACATATGTTTTTATAAACATTTTCATATCATATTTCATGCATATCTCAACAGTTCATTTCATATAGGCCTAACCACTTTGGCTAATCACATGTTTAAACTCTTTTAAACATCATTATGAATACATATAATATTTACTTAGGTAATATCATAATTAACCCAAGATTTACAAGACATTAAGCCATCCACTTACCTCGGATGAGCTTTAAGAAGTTCTACCCTTCTCGGTTGAACTCCGACGAAACTCCGGCGAACTTTGTTGAACTCCGGAGACAACTCCGGATACTCTTTCAACTCCGTGAAATTACTAGGAACACCTTAGACAAGTTTCTACCAAGGTTTTATCATCAAAAAACCCATATCAATATAAATAACCTCTAAAAGGTTATTTTCTGGCGAAACGGTCACTTTGGCTTCTAAATCCGTTCTTGGACTTAGAACTACCTTCCAACCCCTCATTATACACTTCTAGACATGTACAAAAATGCTATGGTCTCTTCATATGACCCTCCATCAATATGATATTCATGAAAAGGAGAAGAAAGGTTAATGCAGCCATTACCTTAGTATCTCAAGCTTTTCTACACTTTTAGCTACTCAAACCCCTTTCTTGAGCTCCCTCTTTGCTTGGTTTGCTTTTATCTATAGAAGAATAATGTTTGAATATATTACTCCCCTCCTTGAGATGGGTTGGTCGAAAATGATAGAGGAAGGAGGTAGGGAGAGCTCTTCTTTGTCTAATAGGCAAATGAGTGAGAGAGAGGTCCACCTTGGGTCACTTCTCACCCAACCGCTCACTCTCAACCCATGCCAAACTTTCAAATAATGTTATGCAGCTTCAGTTAGTAAACCTTGAGCTCTCAAAACGTGGGGTGGCCCCCACCCATGTGGGAGGTGATCCCTTTGTGTCCCGATGTGTACAATCGGCACTGAAAGTTGTATTTCTTGGACCAATTTTTTTATATTATATTTTATTGGGCCAAATCAAATATATCACGTGTTCCCAATAACTATGGGCCGTTATAATGAATATACATTCCCTAACTTTAATTTAGGAGTCCCCTAAATTCATTTCGGGTTGTTATATATAATAAATTACCAATACCGGTAATTGGGTCTCGTTTGACCAAGTGGTCAACCCTATGCCTTTTCTATGACCCAAATAGAATATCCACCACCATATACATATTATCTAGAGCAAGATGAATATGACATGTGGTCCCAGAAATATCGGGCGGTCCCCGTTCCCAGTGTGGGCCTCACGTGAAATTTACTATTTACAAAAGTAATAACAAAAACTTACAACCTCGTAAATTCTTTAACATTTTAATAAGGTTCAATACATTATTTACATAAAATTAAATATACTTGGGGACGGTGTTACATATGTAGTCTACGAAGTTTGTGAAATCTGCCAGTGATCATTGTCATTATTTCAAAAATACTTCTATTATTCCTATGCTCTTGTTGATCCATGTGGATGCCATGTTGATCATTAGGCCTTGTGTTACATCTATTCAGTATGTGCAGAAGTGCCTCTGTGATATTTTGCTATGAAAGATCTTGGTGATTCCAAGAGAATACTTGGGATTAACACTGTTAGGGACAAGAGTAAGCACACCCTTGTGCTAAATCAGATTTCATATGTGGAGAAGGTTTTGAGTAAGTTTAACATGTCCTCTGGTGGTTCTGTGAATGTTCCCCTTTCCTCCCACTTTGTGCTAAGTAAGAACCAATCCCCAAAGAATACTTCTGAAATTGAAAATATGAAGTCTGTTTCCTACTCCAATTCTATAGGTTATGTGATGTATCTAATCGTTAGTTCTAGACCTGATATAGCCTATGATGTTAGCTGTTTGAGTAGATATATGTCTAACCATGGTATGTCTCATTCGAATGCTTTGAAATGGCTTTTAAGATATTTGAAGTTTTCTTTCAATCATGGGTTGATTTTCTCTAAGTGTTCTGATGGTGTAAAATGGAGTGGTTATGTTGATTCTAACTATGCTAATGATTGAGACAATAGGAAATCAACTACTTCCCATGTGTTCACTTTGTGTGGTTCTTATATTAGTTGGAAATCTCAGTTACAACCTATTATTGCTTTATCAACCACTGAGTCTGTGTATGTTGCAGCTATAGAGGCCTTCAAAGAAACCACTTGGCTTAGGCGTCTTGTTTCTGAAATTGGGTTTCTTAAACAAGATGTAACTGTGTTCTCAGATAGCCAATCTGCTATTCAACTTTGTAAAAATCATGTTTTTCATGATAGGATCAAACACATAGACGTGAGGTCCCACTTTATTTGTGATATTTTAGATGCATGTAAAGTGAAGTTGTGCAGGATACCCTCAGAGGTCAATCCCGCAGATATGTGAATGAAGTGTTTATCTACTGAAAAGTTATTATCTTGTAAAAGGTTTTTAAATTTGGAGTGTAGGTTCTATGAAAGCATTGTGCTTGCAAGAACCTACACTCTTGTTCTAAAAGAATACAAAGAGTACTTCTCCAATCTTCTTTTAGGAGTACTTTGTTTATCTCCAATTTTGTCTTTCGGTTGTGTCTTTTAGAATATCACTGGTGACCTAGCGATGGTGAACCACTGACTCTGTTACTACTTTTTGAATTTTGATGCTTAGCAGCCCGCTCCCTTACGTTGGGCCTCCCTGCTGCGTCATTTGTCCGATCCATCCTTGTGTCTCACTTGTGTTTATTTCGGAACCCTCTTTAGGGCTTCCGCTGGTCCCTTGGTACTTAAGCCCCTCTTTGTTCCTTTTGAGACTTGAAGTCTTCAGTCCGTGTGCTTGGAGAGAGGTTTAGAGTGAGAGAGTGAGAGAGTGAGAGAGACTGTCTAACAGTCTTCTTCTCCGGTCCTTCCGTGTTTATTCTCCCTATTCCTCCTGCTCTTGCTTTGTGGTGTGCATTGAGATGGCTGGACTGACATGAGTGTGATTGTCTTGTCCCTTCCGGTGTTTGGTGGTGCTTTGTGTGATATGTATAGTGTTGTGTGAGCTAGAGAGTGAAAACCTGACACTTTTTTCTAGAGCACTTTGATTATAAAATCAAAGTTATTTTTCCATTATCTAAACTTATAATGTACGTAATAATAGATATAAATGCCATCATGTATGTATTAACGTTTTTTTTTGAAAAAAAGCCACAGAGCCCTGCAATAGTGAAACAATTTTTGCCTCACTACACTAACGGGGAAAAAATTTGCCCAACTACACTAGCGGAAAAACCACCTTCTACACTAACGAAAATGTTTTTATCCACCTAGACTCGAAATCTCAGATTCGTCCCCGTTTGATAGGCCATATGCCATTAATGATGTTCAACTGCAGTTCAACATGATGACATTGATGAGTCCCTATGTATATATTGAAATGTGAAGAATTTATTTAGAAATGTACATATAATGTCAACTCTATCTAGCTATGTAGAGTTTTATTGTTAGATAAACACATCTTGTTTTGGAATAAATATTATGTAGACTTTTGTGTGTATAGAATTCTATAAAGTCTATGTTAATTTTTACACGTGGAATAAAAATAGTATATTGTGTATAGACATTTGGGTTGGACTCTCTCCCTCAGGCTGGGATTTTCAAGGAGGTACAACCCGAGAACCTCTGATAGGAGCTGAGTAAGCATCAGGTGGACTTAGGAAATTTTGGCCAGAAAACAAGGCTACGAACAAGGGTGAGAAGAAATTTGTGCTTGTTCCATAGGTTGAATCCCAGGCCCAAGAGCCACTCACGCCCCGGTCTGACAAAACATCTAAGCCACTAGTAGAAAAAGGCCTTACAGTGACACCAAATTAGTGTCACTGAAAGTTTCTGTGACACTAAAAAAGTGTCGCTGAAAGTGGGGGCTAGTGACACTACAAGTGACACTTTTTTAGTGTCACTACAAGTGTCACAGAATTGTGACACTAAGACATCACAATATAGTGACACATTGGCGACATAGCTATTAGGCGACACTTTTACATCATATACTTTAGTGACACTATGGTATCACAGTGTTATGACACTGTAGTATCATGAAAACATACACAAAATACATCGATTTTAATATATATATATATATATATATATAATTTAATACTAATAAATAACCAAAATTTGAAACATTTTTATTTATATATCAAATTCTCACATAAATGTGAATGTACATACTACATAATTCGTAGGGGCATACCCCGAAACAATAATAAGTAATAAAAAATAATAATAAACTAACTAGTCTAACTAGAAGGCTGAAATGGCTCTAGAAATGTATATATGGAATATATTATCATAGTTAAGCATCGTATGCCTCAAGAGTACATATCAATGCCGTCTGCTAAGCAAGAGTACATATCAATGATGTCTGCTAAGCAATGTATGCTTCAAGAGACGACTTTGCAAGCCACAGGAGGCCCTTCCTAAGAGGCACTTTGGGTTCCCACCCAAGCATGTCTTTGGCCTTCGAGATGTCAGGCTTCCTCATGTGTGGGTCATCCTCCGTGTTGGGCCTGAACTCTATTTGAGCGTTTGCGTCTATGGTTTCCTGTACTACCTGCACGGAAAGAAAGCTTTAATGCATATACAACTAAAAAACTTTTCTTCATTAGGGGTGTTTTGGGCTCCAAAAAACCCTATTATAAGTCAAATGTTCCCAGTTCACTGTAGTTGAATGTAAAAAAAGACCCTTTGTTCTTTGATTTGAGTGTTTTGTTAGTTCTGCTCTTTCCAGTTTTCATAATATTGTTTTTAATATAAAGTTTCATATTATTTTATACAACAACGAAAACATATCCAAATTACCTTAGCAAGTTCAAGCATTGTGAATTCACCAGGGTTTCCAAGGTTAAAAGGTCCAACATGATCTCCTTCCATCAAACGCATCAGGCCCTCAACCTGTATGTAAGACAACCAATATTATATGCATCCATTAAATACGACTTATTTTTTCATAGGCACACTTCTCAATCCTTGTTTGTCTTTTGCTCCTTTTGGGGTTTAAGCTACTCTTGATGGCAAAGGCTTTTCTATCCCAGAAAATTTCAGGCAAGGGCTGGAGACTTGGAGTGTCATTCTAATTACATGAAATGGAACCATAACCTTTTCTGACTTAATTTCCTCTCTAGAGAGATTCAATACACACATAATTTATCCCTCAAAAGGTCAATGGGCCAAAAACTCAAATAAAACGAAACCACAACAAATGTCATCATGGCAGCAGCAATAGGAAACAAATATGATGACAAATATATATTTGGAATAAAGCTTCAGATTTAACAAAACTCTACATCAAAACCATTAGTTAAAAACATACAAAAAAGAGCCAACCTAAAGCACTCAAATTGGAATAAAGCTTCATACCAATAAACCTATACATAAAAGCAACACTCACGTTAGATTCATGATAAAATAAATATGATGACAAATATTCCTTCAATCCATCTAAAATAACTTAAGTTGGTTAATATATATACAGTAGTATTTTCACACTACCTTTAACAATGTCCATGTCGTATTATATTGTTCATGACAAAGGTCATAGATTAGAATAACATGCTCTCTTAATTCACAAAGCCATGAATATTATGAAACAAATAACTTTATTTACATACTTAAAAAGCAGGGGCGTAGCTTTTATACCAGTCTAGTCCAAAATATACTCCTAATTACACCACTGTAAAGTTACCTTACTGTGCTTTTTTGTTGTCCTTGGAAATCAATCAATGTCATTAATTCATTATTGTTGGACGAAACAACAGGAGCTCTGATTGGAAAAATCCTAATGGGATAAAATGTGCAAAGGAAACCAGCCCAATTCTGAATGCAACCAAGAACTTGGATGTGGGAACTGATAAGATGCTATTTCAGATTGCATCAAACATAACTCAGAATATGAAAATACTAGTTCATTTCCTCAACATCACAACTCTGTCTGAGTATAGGAAATATGCACACACCTCAGTCTACACCATTAGGCAAGGGAAAATTTTGACTCCAGATGAACAAGCGGACCTTGATACCTATGCCGATTGCATACAATATGAAACGACTGCCTTTATCAACCAATAATAACAAACATTACTATAATATTGTCAATCTTAACTAATACTTTGTGAATAAGTTAAGAATATATAAATACCTCGCATATTTGGATAAAAAAACTGAAAATTAAGAGTGGAACAAGTAGTGAGTCTCGCAGCAAGCAATGAATAAGCAAACACTAAAACCTCTCGTCCCCTTAAATGCCAGAAAGTTCAATCCAAAGTGACAGGCTCGATCGGTCATGGCACGCCTCCCTCTCCTACCTCACTCTCTGCTCGCCTCGATCTCTGTCCGTCTATCTCTCCGTCAGCCTCCATCTGAGTCCACCTAGATCGCCATCTGCCTCGCTCTCTGTCCGCCTAGCTCACCGTCCGCCTCGTTCTCTTCCGCCTAGTTCACTGTGCACATCACTTGTCAACCGCCGCATTAATTCGTTGTTCCTCGCTGGAACGCCAAAACAGCCGTTTCTTTCGCTCGTATGAAGAGTAAGGGTTTTTGGAGATTGGACGTCGAAGAAGAAAATCAAGGGCAGCGGGTTTTCGACTTTTCATTTCCAATTTCGAAGAAGAGTGAAGATGAAGAGGGATCTGTGTGTATTACTCCGTATAATATGAACTAGCAGGCCGGCCCATGAGTAATATGAACAGTGACGCGGGCCTTTAAAGATACTCCGTAAAAATGAAAGTGTCACTACATGATACTTATGTATTTTTGTTAGAAAAGAGTGACACTTTTATGTCATTAATGTCATTTTATCAGAAAGTGTCACTATAAAAGTGTCACTGTAAGCCATTTTTCTACTAGTGAGCGGTTGTAAATCACGGGAACTCAACTAAACAAAAGGCTAGAATTGTACTCGTTGCGCACAAGGAGCCCCCCATACATTGAAAGGTTACTCTCACATGTCTCAGATAAGACTCAATCCTAGGTCACTTGTTCCAGATTTCACCCCTGTGACTAATTGAGTTGCCCATGCAGACATGGGAAGAAATTTGTGCTGAAGTTTGATGTGGAGAACTCCATTGAGAGTTATGTAATATAATGAAATTATCGATGATAACTGTGATGTTATAGATGTATTATATCTAATATTTCATGATTAAAATATCATGTTACAATGATAATTATTTTCCCAAAATAGAAATGAAAGCTCTAACTTGAACGTTCAAAAAAAGAAAGTGATAACATTTAGCCAGGACAGATGGAGTATGTTTCACAATAAAGTAAATAAATTCAAGATGAGATGCAAAAGAAATCACTAAAAATTATATTTCGGCTGTGTTGCATTTTTGTTGTGGTTGCATTAGGGTTTCTGACGTGGTTTCATTTCACACAACAATTGCAGTCAGTTGCGGTTGCATTGTGGCCCACAACAACAACATTGTGTGCTTGCAATTCCAGTTGTACTCTGCAATTTAAAATCATATTCCACACTGACGTGCACTTGTCGGAGGTGCACTCAAAATAAATACAATACAACGAATATACGTAGTATAACGAAGTAAAGTTCGTATCCACAGAGAAAGGAATATTTATCTTTTGTAATAACAGTAACAAAATGGGGGGGTTTTGAGTTTGATTTGATTTAATTTAATTAACACTAAGATGAACGACTTATGTAGTTTTAATTAATAGAGATGAGGACTTGGTTTTGCTTTTATTCACTTAATGAAATGTTCGTCGATCCCGGTTATATCTTTAACTATCTTCCTCTCGGATACTCAATCGAGGAGGGTAGTTATTAATAACGAGATGCGTACATTAATAAAGCTTACTATCGAGTTAATATAGAACAAGCGCCGTATATTAATTCGACAGTAGCAATAAGCTTAAGATGAAAATGATTGAGATTGATAACCTCAACACAAGCGGTTTATTGGTTTAATCAATATAATTAATTCCTCTTGGTGTATTAACCATGAGATGCATGCATTAATAATCCAAGTTTACTACCGTTAAATAAAACGAATTAATAACAAGCGTATTGACGTGCACTTATCGTGAGGTGCACTCAAAATAAATATTCAATACAACACTAATACGTAGTATAGTGAAGTAAGGTTCGTATCCACAGGGAAAGGAATACTTTTCTTTTAGATGTATAAAGGAATTGGATATCTCATTTTGAAGGAAAGGGGGTGTATTTATAGGCTTTTGAGATGCAGCTTGGGTACCCGATCAGGTATATACAAGGTACCCGATCGGGTATGTGTAATACCTCAAATTCGAGGTATACTCGATCGATCAAAGGGAAAATTTCATAAGCATACCCGATCGAGTATACCTTTGTACCCGGTCGTGTATGCTTATAACTTCAGATCCGGGGCATACTCGACCGAGTTCGGGTTTGTATTTGAAAAGATACCCGATCGGGTGTGTCGGTGTACCCAATCGGGTGTGTCGGTGTACCCGATCGGGTATGGACATTCGATCGTGGTCCGAATCTTCTCTGCATGATCCTTTGTCTTCGGATCTGATCCGATTTGAGATTTCAACAAGATACCCGATCGAGTATAGGTCATACTCGACCGGGTATAGACCAAAAAATCAGGATCTTCTTTCTTTTGATTTTTGCACCTTCCTTCCAGTTTTGGGTTTCACCAACTGTCCTTTGAGTTGATCAAGACCTGTTTGAGCTCAAAATAAACCTAATCTAAAAAATTTACAAGAATTTAACAAACTAAACTATTACACCAAAAGTGTGTAATTTCCAAAGTAAAAATCAATCAAAACTAATTAAAAAACAAACATACAAATGGAAATTACAAACGTATCAACTCCCCCACACTTAGTTTCTTTACTCATCCTCGAGTAAAGTCAAATGTTCACAAGTGTTTAAGTCTTCCAAAGTTTCAACAATTTACAAGATAGCACAAAGACCACCAAGGATAAAATATGAGTTTTAAGTTCAATTTACAAATATTATCTTGGGTTTTATGGCCTTCTAGTGCTCATCTTCTCTTCTCCTCCTCTCTTCTTCTTCTTCTTCTTCTTCTTCTTCTCGACTCTTTTTTTCCTCCAAGGAGATTAAATGAGTGCTTGCAAGAACAAATATTTCTCTCATATCTCTCATTTTGCCTAGGAGTCTTTCCAGGTTTTCATCCTAGCATCTCTTTTCATTTTGCATTCTCCCCAACTCACTCATTTTTTTATAAGCTTTTTTTGCTTAGATGGCCCATTTTGTTGGGTTTTCAACCTGACTAGCATTTTTTTTTTTTTTTTTTTGAATACCAATGGTAAAAGAAATTCATGCGTAGTGAAAGGGAATAAATGAAAATACATCACATAAGAGTCTCTCCCCCACACTTAGGCCAAGCATTGTCCCTAGTGCCCACCTTCTCCGCCGTAGTAGCTGCCTCCGAAGCCGCTCCCCTGCCCGCCATCTCCCATGTCTGTGTCCCCGCCATCTCCGCCATTGTACCCTCCACCCCCGGAGCTAGATCCTCCAAAGTTACCCCAATGAGTGGGGTCATACCACGAGGGTGGTGGAGGGGGGGTTCGCCATGGTCTGAAAAGATCCCTGCTGGGCCATGTAAGAGTACATAGGTCCGTAGAACCTACGTTAATCCTCTTCATACCGATGCCTGTCGGCTTCCTGGAGCTCCTCCAACTGTTGAAAACCCGCCCTTTGCTCCTCCTGCATTTGGTTGAGCCGTTCTCCCATGGCAATGTAGTTTGTGTTCATTTGATTATACCCCGCTAGCAGTTGTTGTTGACCCTCCAAAAGTTGTTGGAAGAAGTCGGGTGGTGGAGGGTTTTGAGTTTGCTCGGGGATGACGGCGTCCATGTCTTCATGACCATGGGGTTGAGCATATGGTTCGTACTCGGGTTAGTATTGGGGAGGCTCTTGTTCCGGTTCTTGGAGATGCGGTGGAAGGGCATGTTGGAATAGGTAATGGGGCACCTCTACCTCTTCTTTGTAGAGCAATTTAGGAAGTTCTTGGTTAGGTAGGAGGAAGTATTTGAGAGGCTTGGGGTGTATGAGCCAGTTATACATATTTTTTGGTCGTTCACCACCAAAAACTGTATGGGAAAAGGCTGTGCATCCCGAATGGCCTAACCAAGGGATGTTCATCAAACAATAGTCGGGTATAGGAGAGTTATCCGTATACCCGAACTTGGTGGCTAAGTGCATAATCACCCCACCCACAACAATAGCCCCCTTGGCTGCGCTCTCCTTTTTCAGATGTGCCCACATAAGATTGCACAGATTAAAATCCACATGAACACGGAATAGAGCTACAGACATCAAGCATACATCCCCCATCCTAGTGTGATGGTTATTGGGACGTCCAAGCAAGCAATTTGCAAGAAATTTCAAGAATAATCGGAGGATGGGGTGTTGGACATGACTAATATACAGTTGGGAGGAGCTAAATTTTGCTTCCGCAGTCATCTTTGTCCACAGTGAATGGCCGAAAGCAGTGTTATCGGATATGGATTTTTGGTAGGGAACCGGAATGCCAAAGTGTTCGGCGAACTCAAGTTTCGTTATTGAATGGTTTTGGTTAAACAGACGAAACTTGAGTCTATCATCCCTAAAGTCAGCTTCATCGGTCTCAAATTGCACTGAACTCATGAACTCATAGATAATTTTTTCGTTAGATTTGTATTTCATATTGAATATACGATCCATGCTCAACTCATGAAAAAATTTCCTAGTGCTCTTATACACTCCTAATTCACGGAGAGCATCATGGCATAAAAAACGGGAAGGTTTTACTTGCCTTGCAATTGTAGTGATGAACCGAGCTCGGTGTTCGTTGTCGGCAAAGATGAGGTCCTCGTAGCCTGGGATGGGTGCCATAGCGTTGGAGCTCTGCCCTTTATCCTTACTTGGTGCCATTTTTGCGAGATTTTGAGCTTAAAATCCGAAAATTAGAATTTGGGGGTAGGGTTTTTTGGACCTTTTGAAACTGGGGGAAAGTTGGATTGGTGGGTATGGGTTTGTAGAGGAGGGTGAAGGGAGTATTTTGGTGGTGGAATGGGGTGATTTTGTGGAGAAATGAAGAAGATATGTTAGAGAGAAGGTTTGAAAATGGAGGTTGGGGGAGAGGGGTTCGAAATTTGGGTTTGGAATTTGGGGAAGATGAAGTGATTTGGACGTTTTTGGGGTTAAAACGCCCGTATACCCAATCGAGTATGGCAAGTTACTCGGTCGAGTATGACTGGAAACCCGAAGTTTTGAGAAGACTGTCTCCGGTACCCGATCGGGTATAACACAATACTCGATCAGGTATGTTTCTTTTTCCACGTTTTGAGGCCTATACTCGATTGAGTGCGGGAGTGAGCTTCCATTGAACTTTGCCTTTCTGTACATACTCGACCGGGTATGTAGTGATACCCGATCGGGTATCCTTTCTGTACATACTCGACCGGGTATATATATAGTTATCCCCGATCGAGTATGCATGCTTTCTTTCAAAAATTAATACTCCTTCGATCGAGTAATGCCCGGTTCCCCTTCTTTTAGCCATACCCGACCGAGTATAAGGTGGTACTCGATCGGGTATGTCCCTAGATGCTTCAAAACCTGTATTTTTTTTCTCTTTTTCTCCAAAACCTGTGATTAGTTCCCTCTCTCACTGATCTCTCAAAAAAAATTAAAAAAAAAATGAACTTTAAACACTCGAAATAATGAAAAATAAAAATAAAAATAAAACTTGGGTTGCCTCCCAAGAAGCGCCTTAGTTAACGTCGCGGCACGACGTTATTCCTTTTTTTTATGTGGGATCATGACATCCCTTGTTTTATTTTTTGAGGCCTGATGTGAGTTTTCTCGCACTTAGAAAGATTGTAGAATAGTGGTGAAAGTACGAGTATCGTCTCCACAGGGACGGACAAAAGGGAATTAAAGATTAACTAAATTCAGCGATTAAAAAGAAATAAAATTAAATAAATGCGTCGTGCGAGATTGATTGGTTGAATTGAAATTAAACTAATGCGAATGAGCGAGTAAAAGTAAAGATTTGGGTTCTTCTTAATTAACGACGAAGGGAACATGGATTGATTCCGGGGTAATTAGATTTCTGGCAGATCAGGCTTAATTACATGAATTTAATTGAGCCTAGCAAATCAATACTAAGTTCTTACCGCTCTCGCGGCGTAGAGTACAATAATTTAGGGGACCAGGCTGATCTCTCATGCGACAGGATCCTAAATTGTTGCCAAGACGAACGAGCTTACGGCCCCTTAATCGCTACTAATCTCTTAGCGAACGATTAAGTGTGTGTGAATGTGTCCTAGAAGCTAGAACAAATTAGATCTCTCTTAATTCATCCTACATGCGATTGTAATTCCAGTGGCCATTCTAGGTTACAAAAGATATCAATTAAATTATTCAAACACAAATTAAGCGGCATTCATGCAATTTACACCATCAAGAACCTAACCATACATCGTGATTAACCCCTTCATCAATCCCAAATCCCTAATTAAAACTACTCCCGACTCATAATTGAAGAATCAATAGAATTGAGAAGAATAGAAATAATTGTCATTAATTAAAGAGTAGGAACTTACAAAGAATCTCAAAGAATAGAAAAAACCAGGGCTAAAAGCTCTCAAATTCGTCCTCTCTACTGCTAAATAAGTTCCATCCCCCCTTATTAGGGTCATGGGGGTGTAATTTATAGGAAACGAGGCAATTTGGGCTGAATTAGGACAAAACGGGGTCAGGCACGGCGCCAGGCACGACCGTGCTTACGGCCGTGCCTCCGGAGCAAAAACGCGCATTTTGGGCAGGCACGGCGTGCCTGCCTGCCAGACACGATCGTGCCTGCCTGGCAGTAGCTCCGTGATGCTTTCTCTTCACGCATGATCATGCCTGACTTTGAGGGCACGATCGTGCCTACTTAACTTCCGAAATTCGAAATTCTTCCTTCGTGAAAGTTGTAGATAATGAAGTCCTCTATCCACCCCAATTTGCCTAATGTGATTTGAATCATCCAATCAAGATATATGATCAAAACGGTGGAAGGTATCATTCTGAAATCGCAGCAGAGATCATCTGACTTCATCGCCTGTTTTCAACTTCTTTCTCTCAGATTCTAGCACAGGTGTCTTCATATGCTTTGTATCCCTTGAAGTTAACTTTCATATGGAGTTTGAATCGTGTACATTGAATGTTTCTACAAAGAGATATGATTGAACGATTGATAGCAGGTCATCCTGATCGCCGATTTCAAGCACCATTCATCTTCTTTTGATCTCGTAGCCAATCCTAGAGCTATTTTTCCTTCAAATCTTCATCGTGAACCTCCCGGTGACCTCCAAAGATCTTAAGTCACTCTAGAATGCTTCTCAACTCATCCTGATTTCTTCTCAAGCGCCGGTGCCGAACTTTAAAATCCTCATTTTGACTCCAAATGACACAAAACTCGAACCAACACTCGGTAAACATAACTTGAGCTAAAATTGAGACTTGTAACACCTTAAAGCTAGGGAAAACCATCAAACCCAATCCCAAAACGTATCAAATGCGTGTCTAAATACGGACTTATCAAGGCCCTAGTTAGCCATTTTTTGATTTTATTTTTTGGCCTTTTCCAGTAAGGCCGAAGTTTCTTTTTCATTAACACCTCAATCGTCGGTGGTTTATCTAGTGATTCCTCAATGCTCAAAATTTATTCTCTAATGGGAGAGTGAGTTTTAATAGAATTATAAATGTTATATTCTATTTTCCTTCCATCAAATTCCATAGTTAAAAGTCCGCTAGAAACATCAATCGTTGATTTAGCAGTTTTTAAAAATGGTCTCCCCAACAAAATGGGGACTTTTTGTTCATCACTCTCCATTTCAAGAACGTAGAAATCAACAGGAAACACTAGATCACCTACCGAAACCAGTACATCTTCCACTACCCCTTTCGGGGAAACAATTGATCTATCAGCCAGTTGAATTATGGTGCTTGTTTTATTTAAAAGGCCAATGTTCAAAGAATTATACAGAGTATAGGGGATCACGTTAATTGATGCCCCTAAGTCTAACATTGCCCTAGAGTTGGTGTCTCCTAGCTTGCATGGTATAGTGAACATGCCCGGGTCAACACATTTTTTTGGGAAGTTCTTTTCAAAAACTGTCGGGACATGTTCACTAATTTCACTTGGTTGTTTCTCCTTTGAATGTGGTGTCCTCTTGATTATGCATAATTCTTTTAAGAATTTAGCGAATTGAGGAACACTTTTCTTTGAGTTAAGAAGTGGAATATTTACCTCACACTCGGCGAAGGTCTCATAGAGATCTGCATTTCTCTCCAGCTTCCTTGTTTCCTTGAGTGCTTCTGGGAATGGTGGGAGTGGCTCGTATGAAGACAGTGGTGATGACCTGGCCTTCGTGGTCTCCTCCTCCGGTTGAATGTCTCCTTCAGGGTATATCTCCTCAATCTCCTGATCTCCCTTTTCTACCTTCTCACTTTTCAACATAATGGCATTCAGATGTTGTCTTGGGTTTGGCTCCGTTTCAGATGAGAGCTTAACCGAGTCCTTGGCTTCAAGTCGTCTTACGGCTCCAGCTATTTGACTCACTTGGCTTTCCAAGTTTTGAATGCTAGACTTGGTCTCATGCTGAAATCGAACCATGTTTTGTTGCATTGTTGAGACATTTGAGGTGAGTGCTCGGATCATGTCTTCGGTGGACATACTTGAGCTTGAAGTTTGGCCTTGGTGATTTGGGAAAGATTGTTGCAAGGGCTGACTTTGTTGTGGTTGAGGGTTCCCATATCTCAAATTCGGGTGATCTCTCCACCCGGAATTGTAGGAGTTAGAGTGCGGATCATACCTCTTTTGACTTTGAAACCCCAAAGCATTGACTTGCTCGGAGTTCTCCTCTTGTAGCGTTGGGCAAGAGTCGGTGGGGTGCCATTGTATCGAGCATATGCCGCAGACCTTGACTTCTTGGGTTTTTGGATTTAAGAGAAAATATTTAACCAAGGAAGTCAAGTCGGCTACCTGACTTTCCAACGAGTTGTTGGATTCCGCCGCCATAACTCGTTTTGATGACCGCCGATCATAGTGTCTACAATTCTCGGACAACTCCGAGATAAGGTTTCTAGTTTGAGAAGGAGTCTTGTTGACAATCCCCCCTCCACATGCGACGTTGATCATCCGCCTATCTTCATTGCAAAGACCATCATAGAAGTATAAGATGAGATCTTGCTCCGAATAGCCGTGGTATGGACAGCTTGCACAAAGTTTCTTGAATCGTTCCCAATATTCGTAGAACGATTCATCATCCTTTTGCTCCACATTGCTAATCTGCTTTTTGAGAAATGAGGACACACAGGCAGGGTAATACCTTTCGAGGAAAGCTTTCTTCATGGCCGCCCATGTACCTATACTTCCCGAGGGAAGATAGCATAGTCAATCCTTTGCGGTGTCTTTGAGGGAGAATAAAAAAGCCCTCAATTTGATTTTTTCTTCCGAGACACCATTGGGACACATGCTTGTGCACACAATATGGAACTCCGAAAGGTGTTTGTTCGGATCTTCTCCTCTCAGACCATGGAAGGATGGCAGCAGATGAATGAGCCAAAATTTTAGCTCAAACGTATTACCCTCATCAAGTGTAGGGAATGTAATACACAGTGGGGTGATTCAAGTTTGGAGTTGTGAGCTCCCTCAGTGTTCTTGTTTCAAGAGCCATGTGGAAGGACTCTTCGGATTCGCTAGAACTCGAGCTAGTGGCGGGTGAATCTCTGGTAGATGATTCTTCCGAGTCGGTATTAGAAAATTTACTTTTCAACCGCTCGAAAGTTTGTTCTATTTCAGGGTTTGATTGGTAGGTGATTTCGTTCAGTGAACGATATTTAACCATATACTTCAAAGCTCAGAAATATAAACATAAGAACTCTTTATATTTTTATTTAATTTTTTTTTATATTTTCTTGAAATGAAATAAAATAAAAATTATTGCCTTTCCCCGGCAACGGCGCCAAAATAAGGTGCACTCAAAATAAATATTCAATACAACACTAATACGTAGTATAGTGAAGTAAGGTTCGTATCCACAGGGAAAGGAATACTTTTCTTTTATGTAATGAGCTAGATCCTCCAAAGTTACCCCAATGAGTGGGGTCATACCACGAGGGTGGTGGAGGGGGGTTCGCCATAGTCTGAAAGGATCCTTGATGGGCGATGTAAGAATACATAGGTCCGTAGAACCTACGTTGATCCTCTTCATACTGATGCTTGTCGGCTTCCCGGAGCTCCTCCATCCGTTGAAAACCTGTCCTTTGCTCCTCTTGCACTTGGTTGAGCCGTTCTCCCGTGGTCATGTAGTTTGTGTTCATTTGGTTGTACCCCGCAAGCAGTTGTTGTTGACCCTCCAAAAGTTGTTGGAAGAAGTCGTGTGGTGGAGGGTTTTGAGGTTGCCCGGGGATGTCTGTGTCCATGTCTTCATGACAATGGGGTCCGGCATAAGGCTCGTACTCGGGTTGGTATTGGAGAGGCTCTTGTTCCGGTTCTTGGAGATGTGGTGGAAGGGCGTGTGGGAATAGGTAATGGGGCACCTTTACCTCTATTTTGTAGAGTACGTAGTTTGGGAAGGTCTGGGCTAGACATGAGGAAATGTTTGATAGGCTTGGGGTGTATGAGCCAGTTATACATGTTCTTCGGTTGGTCACCACCATAGACTGTGTGGGAGAAAGCTGTGCATCCCGAATGGCCTAACTAAGCCATGTCCATCAATCAATAATCGGGTATAGGGGAGTTATCCGTATACTCGAACCTACTTGCCAAGTGCATAACCACCCCACCCAAGACAATTGCCCCCTTCGCTGTGCTTTCCTTTTTTAAATGTGCCCACATGAGATTGCACAGCTTAAAGTCCACATGACGACGGAATAGGGCAACCGACATCAAGCACACATCCCCCATCCTCGTGTGGTGATTGTTGGGGTGCCCAAGCAAACAGTTTGCCAAAAACTTCAAGAACAATCGGAGGACGGGGTGTTGGACATGACTAATATACAATTGGGAGGAGCTAAACTTCACTTCTCCGGTCATCTTAGTCCACAGTGAATGACCGAAAATGGTGTTATCGGAGATGGCTTTTTCGTAGGGGACGGGGATGCCAAAATGTTCGGCAAACTCATGTTTCGTTATTGAATAGGTGTGGTTAAACAAACGAAATGTGAGTTTGTCGTCCCTAAAATCAGCCTCATCATTTTCAAACTTCACCGAGCTCATGAATTCATAGATGATTTTTTCATTAGAGTTGTATTTCATTTTGAAAATGCGGTTCATGTCCAACTCACGAAAGAATTGTTTGGTACTACTGTAAATGCCTAGTTCACGGAGAGCATTATGGCATAAGAAACGGGAAGGTTTTACTTGCCTTGTAATTGTAGCGATGAACCGAGCTCGGTATTCGTTGTCAGCGAAAATGAGGTTCTCGTAGCCCGGGATGGGTTCCATAGCCCTCGAGCTCTGCCCTTTGTCCTTCCTTGGTGCCATTTTCTGAAATTGGAGCTTGAAATTTGGAAAATCCGAAGATGGGGTAGGGTTTTCGGAGTGTGGGATTTTTTAGGAGAACTTGGATTTTGTGGGTATGGGTGTGTAGAGGAAAGTGAGGGGAGTCTTTTGGTGGTGGAATGAGGTGATTTGATGGAGAAATGGGTAAGATATGGTAGTGAGAAGGTCCGAAAATGGAGGTTGGGGGAGAGGGGTTCGAATTTTGGGTTTGGAATTTGGGGAAGATGAAGTGATTTGGCCTGCGTTGGGGTTAAAACGCACGTATACCCGATCGAGTATGGTGATATAACCGATCGGGTATGGGGTACAGTTTGTTCAGGATTTCGGTTTTCCAGCCTGACGTGCACTTGTCGTTAGGTGCACTCAAAATAATTAATCAATACAACACTAATACGTAGTATAGTGTAGTAAGGTTCGTATCCACAGGGAAAGGAATACTTTTCTTTTATATGAATAGTAACAAAAAGGGGGGTTTAGATTTGTTTGCTTTAAAAACACTAAGATAAACAACCTATATGAGTTTAATTCAATGAGATGAAGACTTGGTTTCGCTTTTATCCACTTAATGAAATGTTCGTCGATCCCGGTTATATCTTTAACTATCTTCCTCTCGAATACTCAATCGAGGAGTATATCCAGTTCATCGAGGGTAGTTATTAATAACGAGATGCGTTCATTAATAAAACTTACTATCGAGTCAATATAGAACAAGCGCCGTATATTAACTTGATAGTAGCAATAAACTTAAGATAAAAACGATTGAGATTGATAACCTTAACACAAGCGGTTTATAGGTTTAATCAATATAATTAATTCCCCTTGGCATATTAACCATGAGATGCATGCATTAATATTCCAAGTTTACTACCGTTGAAAGAACCGGATTAATAACAAGCGTATTACCTGACTGATTCTAGTAATAATTAATATGAGAAACAATACTAGTTGATACTTTAAGTAATGTTTAAGATATTAACATGAAATATGAATATGAATTAATTAATACTCAAGGAAGAATATTAAAATATATGAATCCTACTATGATTAATATCAAGATGTTAACTAATTGTCATCTTAGTAACACTCCTCAATATTATCATAGAGGAAGAAATAGCTATTACTATAACCAATGTCGAGATGTTAACTAATTGTCATCTTAGTAACACTCCCCAACTTTGATATAGAGATAGTATTTGAAAGGAAGAATTAATATTCAAGGAAGAAGATTAAAGAAAATAACTCACAACGTACAAATTCATTAAGCTTCAAAGTAGCAAAACCAAGATGGAAGAGTTTAGCTCCTCATTTGGAGACTAAACATGATGAAAAATATAAAGAAAGAGCTATTCTATACTGAGCTTAGATGTACAAAGGGATTGGATCTTTTATTGTGAAGGAAAAGGGTGTATTTATAGGCTTTTGGGAGCTGCAGGGGCTGATACCCGACCGGGTATATAGGATACCCGATCGGGTATCTTAGGAAATTTCCCGGAAAGCCACATTTCTGGACATACTCGGTCGGGTATGTCGGTTTACCCGATCGGGTATGTGACAAATCTTTACGAAAATTTGCTCCCACGATCCTTTGTTCCCGGATTTGATTTGGACAACCGAATCAAGCAAATACCCGATCGGGTATTGCCTATACCCGACCGGGTATACGAGTATTTTTTGCAAATCGAAATCTTTCATGTCTCTTTGCACTTTCCTTGATCTTTTGAGGTCCCATCTTGATCCCTTGGATGAGTTTTGACCTGTTTAGCTCAGAATAGTCCTAATCTAAACAAATTACAAATAATTATGAAAATAAAGTATTACACAAAAAATGTGTAATTTCCACAACTAGAACTAATAAAAACTAGTTAAAAATACAAACATACATGATAGGAAATTCACAATATCAAACTCCCCCACACTTAGTTTCTTTACTCGTCCTCGAGTAAAGCCAAATGTTTACAAGTTTTTCATGTCTTCAATAGTTCAACAATTTAACAAGAAAGAGCAAAAGACCACCAAGGTTTTTACATTAGATTTAAATTGAGTTTTGAGCTCAAAGATTAATATTTTCTTGGGTTTTTATGGCCTTCTATGCTCTTCTCTTGTTTTCAACTCCTTCATTCCCCTTCTTGAGACCACCATTGCCCTGTCAAAAAAAAAAGAAATGAACCTCTAATATCTCTCATTTTGCCTAGGAGCCTTTCCAGGTTTTCATCCTAGCATCTCGTTTTGTTTTGTTCCTTTCCAACTCACTCATCAACATTTTTTTATAAGCCCTTTTTGCTTAGATTGCCCTTTTTTTGGGTTTTCAACCTAACTAGCATTTCCTTTTTTTTTCTTTTTTTTTCTTTTTTCTCTTTTTCATTTTTTTTTAAAACAATGATGCAAGTTACAAGGTTGAAATAATTAAGTACGTACCAATGAGTGATTCCCCCTCACTTAGCTTGAAGCACTGTCCCTAGTGCTCGTCTCCGTCAAAGCCAGGCTGACCGCCACCATAGTCTCCTCCACTGTAGCCGCTGTCCTCCCCAAAATTACCCCATTGAGAGGGGTCATACCATGACGGGTGCTGCACTGGGGGACGCATAGAGGAGAAGTGCCCCTGCTGATGATGGTAAGCATAGATGGGGGCTATTGCCCGTCGGTTGTCCTCGTCCATGCGGTTGACCCGGAAGCTCAAATCCCGGAGTCCTTCCAATAGAGCACGTTGGTTCTCAAGCACTTGTGTTTGATACGGATCGTAGTGGGGTTGGTCGTGAGGTGGAGCTGGAATATCTTCAAGAATTGGAGGGGCTTGTTCTTGTGCGGGTTCATCTTCTTGGTTTTGAAAATATGGTGGGATGGCTGGAGGGAGGCAATAGTGGTGCACAAGAGGTGGTTCTAATCGGAATGGAATAGTGGGTAGCCCCTCGGAGGGGATCGTGAAGTAACGAGTGGGTTTCGGGAAGATGGACCATTTGTAAAAGATTTTCCCCTTGTAATCACGATGAGAGAACTTGATGTCCTTTGAATTGCCCAGATGTGTTATGTCAAAAAGACAGAATTCGGCTATTGGTGCATTGTCTACGTAACCGAATTTTGTAGCTATGTTGAGAATAACGCCCCCTATCCAAATTTTTCCTTGGGCGGTGCATTCTTTATACAGATGTTCCCACATACGGTTCACAATGTTATAGTGGAAGGGAGGTATGTCAAACAGTGCATTGGCTAGAATACATATATCACCTATTCGTGCTTGGTGATTGTTGAGGCGTCCAAACACAAAGCTAACCAAGTATTTCAAGAAAATGCGTAGCACTGGGTGTTGGACATGGGTTATGACAAGATTTTTGGAGCTAAAGTTCATTTCCCCCGTCATTTTTTCCACAATTCAAAGCCATACCCGGTGTCGGGCTCTTGGGCATTTTGTGGTGGCACGGGCAAGCCAAAGTGCTCCGCAAACTCACGTTTTGTTATGGAATGTGTTTTATTGAATAAACGAAACGTGAGTTTATCCTCCCTATCATCATTATCATCTTTGATTCTCTCAACGGAACCCAAGAATTCATACACAAGTTCATCATTTGGGTTATATTTCAACCCAAAAATTTTGCTCATTCCCAACAATTCACCTAATTGAAGCATCATAGCAAGAATTCCTAGCTCATCCAAAGTATTCATACACAAAAAACGGGAATGATGTACCTCTCTTTTAGTTTGGGCCAAGACTTTTTCCCGGTGAGCCGATGAGGTGATGATGATGTTTTCAAAGCCGGGAACCGGTGCTCTTGAAGAAGAACTTTCTCTTCTTGTCCTCTTTGGTGCCATTTTTGCTAGAAAACTTGGATTTTGGGCTCCAAATTTCGGACATTTATGTGGTGGGGTTGGGTTTTTCGGACTCTACGAAATTGGAAGAGAATGTGGTGTTGATGAGTATGGGTGTGTAGAGGGGGATGTGGGGAAGATTTTGGTGGTGGTTTGGAGGGATTTGGTGGAGAATTCAGGGAGTAATTTGAGGTAGAAGAACCGGCTATGAAGGTTTGGGGAGGGTTTGGTCGGATTTGGGGAAGGAATTTGGGAAGAAGAAGGGACTTTTCGAATTAAAATGCTGAGTAATCCCGCTTACCCGACCGAGTAAGTGTGTATACCCGATCGGGTACGCGAGGCAGTGAGCTGCAGACTTTCACGTTTTAAGCATACCCGGTCGGGTAAGTGGCTATACCCGATCGGGTATCTTCCTTTTCTTTGATTTTTGGGATTTTCATACCCGATCACTACACGAGGCAGTGAGCTCTGAAATTTCAAGTTTTAAGCATACCCGGTCGGGTAAGTGGCTTTACCCGATCGGGTATCTTCCTTTTCTTCGATTTCTGGGATTTTCATACCCGATCGACTTCTTCTCGCCGTAGTTTTTGAAATTTAATTTCTCTTATACCCGACCGGATATATACATGTGCCCGATCAGGTATTAAGCCGTGGTGCACAAAACTCTTTTTTTTTTTGAAATGTGTAAAAATAAAATAAAACAATTAAACGTGCCTTGCATGGGTTGCCTCCCAAGAAGCGCCTTATTTAACGTCGCGGCACGACGCTATCATTGTTTTCAATCATTCAAACTTGGATCATGGTAGTTTATTTTCTTCACACTTTCACTCCTAGGACTTCCATGGGAGTGCTTAATTTCTCGACTCTCCACTTTGGAAATCTTTCCAGGATCAAATATCCAGATTTTCATTGATTCGTGTAGTGGGAGGAATGGGAAGAAATTATCGTTTAGTATGGTCAATAAAAAGTTTTTCGACTCCTCAATTTTGAAGAATATTTCAGAAATGTCATTGTCCATTTCAAGTTTATAAGTTTCCCTCAACATTTTTAGAATTGATGGGGGTACCTCAAAAGATGACAAGGATAGATATTTAACCTTGAAGCTCAGATTATCCTCTTCTTTGACCAGTTGGAGCTCCGTGTCCTTTTCTTCCTCTACTTCTTCTGGATTCTGGATCTCTTTTTGCATTACCTCTTCATTTTTCAATGTGATTGCAAAAGTTTGTTGTCTAGGATCACATTCTATTTGAGAGGAAAGTTTTCCCGAATCCCTTGCTTCAAGCCTACTCACGACTCCGACTATTTGACTCACTTGAGATTCCAAGCTCAAAATGCTAGACTTGGTCTCATTTTGGAATTGCACCATGTTTTGTTGCATGGTGGTTACGCTGTTAGTAAGAGCCCGAACCATGTCCTCCGTGGACATATTAGAGTTGGAGAATGGATCATACCTCATGTGAGGTTCATCATCAATTTGTGCAATGTATTCTTCTTGGACCTTTGGGCAGAAGTCCGTAAGATGTCTGTGAGACATGCAAATGTTGCAAGTCTTTGCATCTTGAGCTTTTGAGTTAAAGATAGATTCCTTTATTAGAGAAGTCAAGAAGGAAATTTGACTCTCTAAGGATGAAGTGTTGGTATCCATATACTCATAACTCATGTAAGCTCAGAAAATAGAAGAGCAAGATTTGACGTGCACTTGTCGTTAGGTGCACTCAAAATAATTAATCAATACAACACTAATACGTAGTATAGTGTAGTAAGGTTCGTATCCACAGGGAAAGAAATACTTTTCTTTTATATGAATAGTAACAAAAAGGGGGGTTTAGATTTGTTTGCTTTAAAAACACTAAGATAAACAACCTATATGAGTTTAATTCAATGAGATGAAGACTTGGTTTCGCTTTTATCCACTTGATGAAATGTTCGTCGATCCCGGTTATATCTTTAACTATCTTCCTCTCGAATACTCAATCGAGGAGTATATCCAGTTCATCGAGGGTAGTTATTAATAACGAGATGCGTTCATTAATAAAACTTACTATCGAGTCAATATAGAACAAGCGCCGTATATTAACTTGATAGTAGCAATAAACTTAAGATGAAAACGATTGAGATTGATAACCTTAACACAAGCGGTTTAT
Organism: Cuscuta europaea; assembly: GCA_945859875.1. NCBI lineage: Eukaryota > Viridiplantae > Streptophyta > Magnoliopsida > Solanales > Convolvulaceae > Cuscuta > Cuscuta europaea. The sequence goes on from CAMAPE010000038.1 coordinate 11,558,912, forward strand.
TGATTTAATCAATATAATTAATTCCCCTTGGCATATTAACCATGAGATGCATGCATTAATATTCCAAGTTTACTACCGTTGAAAGAACTGGATTAATAACAAGCGTATTAACCGATTGATTCTAGTAATAATTAATATGAGAAACAATACTAGTTGATACTTTAAGTAATGTTTAAGATATTAACATGAAATATGAATAGGAATTAATTAATACTCAAGGAAGAATATTAAAATATATGAATCCTACTATGATTAATATCAAGATGTTAACTAATTGTCATCTTAGTAACACTCCTCAATATTATCATAGAGGAAGAAATAGCTATTACTATAACCAATGTCGAGATGTTAACTAATTGTCATCTTAGTAACACTCCCCAACTTTGATATAGAGATAGTATTTGAAAGGAAGAATTAATATTCAAGGAAGAAGATTAAAGAAAATAACTCACAACTTACAAATTCATTAAGCTTCAAAGTAGCAAAACCAAGATGGAAGAGTTTAGCTCCTCATTTGGAGACTAAACATGATGAAAAATATAAAGAAAGAGCTATTCTATACTGAGCTTAGATGTACAAAGGGATTGGATCTTTTATTGTGAAGGAAAGGGGTGTATTTATAGGCTTTTGGGAGCTGCAGGGGCTGATACCCGACCGAGTATATAGGATACCCGATCGGGTATCTTAGGAAATTTCCCGGAAAGCCACATTTCTGGACATACCCGGTCGGGTATGTCGGTTTACCCGATCGGGTATGTGACAAATCTTTACGAAAATTTGCTCCCACGATCCTTTGTTCTTGGATTTGATTTGGACAACCAAATCAAGCAAATACCCGATCGGGTATTGCCTATACCCGACCGGGTATACGAGTATTTTTTCCAAATCGAAATCTTTCATGTCTCTTTGCACTTTCCTTGATCTTTTGAGGTCCCATCTTGATCCCTTGGATGAGTTTTGACCTGTTTAGTTCAGAATAGTCCTAATCTAAACAAATTACAAATAATTATGAAAATAAAGTATTACACAAAAAATGTGTAATTTCCACAACTAGAACTAATAAAAACTAGTTAAAAATACAAACATACATGATAGGAAATTCACACTATCACAGCCATACTCGACCGAGTATCTTGCCATACCCGATCGGGTACTGGAGACAGTTTGTTTGGGTTTTTGAATTTCCAGCAATACCCGACCGGGTGTAAAGTCATACCCGATCGGGTATGTTTCTTTTTCCACATTTTGAGCCCTGTACTCGGTCGAGTGCTGGGAGTAGGTTCCATTTGAGTTTGCCTTTTTATGAATACTTGACCGGGTATGTAATTATACCTGATCGAGTATACATGCATTTTTGAAAAAACTTTTTCTCCTTGGATCGAGTATGACTTCTGTTCCCCTTTTCTAGCCATACCCGACCGAGTACTATGTGTTACCCGATCGAGTATGTCCTCATATACTTCAAAACCTGTAATTTCTTTCCCTCCAAACAAGCGATTAGTTCCCTCTCTCACTGATCTCTCAAATAATTAAATAAAAAAATGAACTTTAAACACTCGAAATAACGAAAAATAAAAATAAAACTTGTGTTGCCTCCCAAGAAGCGCCTTAGTTAACATCGTGGCTCGACGTTATTCATTTTTTTTATGTGGGATCGTGAGCATCCCTTGTTTCATTTTTCGAGGCCCCATTTGGCCATTTTTCAATTTTATCTTTCGGCCTTTTCCAGTAAGGCCGAGGTTTCTTTCTTGCTACTACCTCAACCGTCGGTGGTTTATCTAGTGATTCCTCAATGCTCAAAATTGATTCTCTAACGGGAGAGTGAGTTTTAATAGAATTATAAATGTTATATTCTATTTTCCTTCCATCAAATTCCATAGTTAAAAATCCGCTAGAAACATCAATCGTTGAATTAACAGTTTTTAAAAATGGTCTCCCCAACAAAATGGGGACTTTGTGTTCATCACTCTCCATTTCAAGCACGTAGAAATTGACAGGAAACACTAGATCACCTACCGAAACCAGTACATCTTCCACTATCCCTTTCGGGGAAACAGTTGATCTATCAACCAGTAGAATTATGATGCTTGTTTTATTTAAAGGGCCAATGTTCAAAGAATTATACAGAGTATAGGGGATCACGTTAATTGATGCCCCTAAGTCTAACATTGCCCTAGAGTTGGTGTCTCCTAGCTTGCATGGTATAGTGAACATGCCCGGGTCAGCACATTTTTTTGGGAAGTTCTTTTCAAAAACTGCCGAGACACGTTCACTAATTTCACTTGGTTGTTTCCCCTTTGAATGTGGTATCCTCTTGATTATGCATAATTCTTTTAAAAATTTAGCGAATCGAGGAACACTTTTCATTGAGTTAAGAAGTGGAATATTTACCTTACACTCGGCGAAGGTCTCATAGAGATCTGCATTTCTCTCCAGCTTCCTTGTTTCCTTGAGTGCTTCTGGGAATGGTGGGAGTGGCTCGTATGAAGACAGTGGTGATGACCTGGTCTTCGTGGTCTCCTCCTCCGGTTGAATGTCTCCTTCAGGGTATATTTCCTCAATCTCCTGATCTCCCTTTTCTGCCTTCTCACTTTTCAACATAATGGCATTCAGATGTTGTCTCGAGTTTGGCTCTGTTTGAGATGGGAGTTTACCCGAGTCCTTAGCTTCAAGTCGGCGTACGACATGAGAAATTTGGCTAACTTGAGTTTCCAAATTCTTAATGCTTGACTTTGTCTCATGTTGGAATTGTATCATGATTTTTTGAAATTGTCCCATGTTTTGTTGCATGAGAACCATGTTTGAGGTCAAAGTTCGGATCATGTCATTAGTTGACATACTAGATTGAGAATTTGAGCCTTGGGTGTTGAAAGATGGTTGAGAAGGTGGATTGGATTGTTGGGGGTTTCCATATCTTAAGTTTGGATGATCCCTCAATCCAGGGTTGTAAGAGTTTGAGAATGGATCATACCTCCATTGTTGATGCCCTTGGAAACCCAGAGCGTTGACTTGCTCTTCTTGGAGTGATGGACAAGAATCGGTGGGATGCCCTTGTTGCGTGCATATGCCGCAGACCTTGGCCTCTTGGTTTCTAGGATTTAAAAGGAAATCCTTAACCAAAGAAGTCGAGCCGGCCATTTGATTTTCCAAAGATGAATATGATTCCGCCGCGGCAACTTTACGGTTTGAGGACCGCCCGGTGTAATGCCTAGAATTCACGGCCAACTCCGAGATGAGGTTTCTTGCTTGAGAGGGGGTTTTGTTGACAATACCCCCTCCGCATGCTGCATTAACCATTCGCCTATCATGCTCCGCAAGACCATCATAAAAATAAAGGATGAGGTCTTGCTCTGTATATTCATGGTATGGACAACTAGCACAGAGTTTCTTAAAACGTTCCCAGAATTCATAAAGTGATTCATCATCACCTTGTTCAATATTACTTATTTGCTTCTTTAGAGAGGAGGAAATGGAGGCGGGATAATACCTCTCTAAGAAGCATTTCTTCATAGCTGCCCACGTATCTATACTTCCCGAAGGAAGATAGAAAAACCAATCCTTTGCGGTGTCCTTTAGAGAAAATGGAAAAGCCCGCAACTTGATCTGTTCTTCAGTCACACCGTTTGGACACATGCTTGTGCAAACGATATGAAACTCCAAGAGGTGTTTGTTTGGATCCTCTCCTCCCAGGCCATGGAAGGATGGCAGCAGATGAATGAGCCCAGGTTTTAGCTCAAACGTATTACCCTCATCAAGTTTAGGAAAGGTAATACACAGGTGGTTGTTGATTCAAGTTTGGAGCTGTGAGCTCCCTTAGTGTTCTTGTTTCAAGAGCAATGTGAAAGGACTCTTCGACTCGCTAGAACTAGAGCTAGCGGTGTATGAATCTCCGGTAGATGATTCTTCCGAGTCGGTATTAGAAAATTTAATTTTCAACCGCTCGAAAGTTTGTTCTATTTCCGGGTTTGTGTGATATGTGAGATTGTTTATTGAACGGTGTTTAACCATATACTTCACTAAGCTCAGAAATAGAAGAATGAGAACTCTTTATATTTTGTTTATTATAATTTTTTTTTCTTTACTTGAAATGAAATAAAAGAAAAAAATCATTGCCTTTCCCCGGCAACGGCGCCAAATTTGACGAGCACTTGTCGTGAGGTGCACTCAAAATAAATACAATACAACGAATATACGTAGTATAACGAAGTAAAGTTCGTATCCACAGGGAAAGGAATATTTATCTTTTATCATAACAGTAACGAAAGGGGGGGGGGGGGTTGAGTTTCATTTGATTTAATTTAATTAACACTAAGATGAACGACTTATGTGGTTTTAATTAATAGAGATGAGGACTTGGTTTTGCTTTTATTCACTTAATGAAATGTTCATCGATCCCGGTTATATCTTTAACTCTCTTCCTCTCGAATACTCAAACGAGGAGTATATCCAGTTCATCGAGGGTAGTTATTAATAACGAGATGTGTTCATTAATAAAACTTACTATCGAGTCAATATAGAACAAGCGCCGTATATTAATTCGACAGTAGCAGTAAGCTTAAGATGAAAACGATTGAGATTGATAACCTCAACACAAGCGGTTTATTGGTTTAATCAATATAATTAATTCCTCTTGGTGTATTAACCATGAGATGCATGCATTAATAATCCAAGTTTACTACCGTTGAATAAATCGAATTAATAACAAGCGTATTAATCGATTGATTCTAGTAATAATTAATATATGAAACAAAACTAGTAAATCCTTTAAGTAATGTTCAAAATATTAACATGAAGTATGAATAGGAATTAATTAATACTCAAGGAAGAATATTAAAGAATGTGAATCCTACTACAGTTAATATCAAGATGTTAACTAGTTGTCATCTTAGTAACACTCCACAATATTAACATAGAGGAAGAAATAACTATTACTATAATCAATGTCAAGATGTTAACTAATTGTCATCTTAGTAACACTCCCCAACTTTGATACAGAAATAGTATTTTAAAGGAAGAATTAATATTCAAGGAAGAAGATTAAAGAAAATAACTCACAACTTACAAATTCATTAAGCTTCAAAGTAACAAAACCAAGATGGAAGAGTTTAGCTCCTCATTTGGAGACTAAACATGAAGAAAATATAAAGAAAGAACTATTCTAGACCGAGCTTAGAAGTATGTAGGAATTGGATATCTAATTATGAAGGAAAGGGGGTGTATTTATAGGCTCTTGAGATGCAGCTCGGGTACCCGATCGGGTATATACACGGTACCCGATCGGGTATGTGTAAAATGACAGATTCGAGGTATACTCGATCGATTATAGGCTAAATTCTATAGGTATACCCGATCGGGTATGTTCTTATACCCGATCGAATATGTGTAGACAGTGATATTCGGGCTATACTCGACCGGATTTGGGGTTAAACTCAAGGGCATACCCGATCGGGTATGTCGGTCTACCCGATCGGGTATAGACACTCGATCGTGGTCAAAATCTTCCCTGCATGTTCCTTTGTCTTTGGATCTGATCCGATTTGAAATTTCAACAAGATACCCGATCGAGTATAGGTCATACTCGACCGAGTATAGACCAAAAAATCAGGATCTTCTTTTTTTTCTTTTGATTTTGCACCTTCCTTCCACTTTTGGGGTTCACCAACTGTCCTTTGAGTGATCAAGACCTATTTGAGCTCAGAATAAACCTAATCTAAACAATTTACAAGAATTTAACAAACTAAACTATTACACCAAAAGTGTGTAATTTCAAAAGTAAAAATCACTCAAAACTAATTAAAAATACAAACATACACATGGAAATTACATGATTATCACACACCACATATGTGCAAACAAACAAAATCCTAGATGGCGCCGATCAACGTCAGGTGCACGTACTTAATGTTGAATCAAAAATGCCATATAATTCATTAACTATACTCTAATTTACATATGAATTATGTTCATTTATAATGTTTTGGCAGAGCTCTTCATAGAGAGTCTTTATGCACGAGTTACATTTTTTTAAATTTCCTAGTAATGGAAATGAATTAGATAATGAGGAAAGCGAAGTAAAGAAAACAAGAAAAAAGCTACATTCTTCATTACACATATTCAGCCTCGTTTCATTTAACTACTTAGCACAACGAAAATCCTTATGCACACAAAGCTCAACTCCAACATGCGAGAAGATATTAAAGAGAAAATTCTCATGTGTGTGTGTGTGAAAACATATTTTTTTCCCTTGTAATGATTAGTGTCCTTTTTCCTAAAGTGATGGTGTAGCCATGCATGTTCCTTATGTGTGCCTGAATAATGGTGTCCCAAATTTTCTCTCAATGTATTATATAAAAAGCACCTAGGGAAACAGAAGTCACTACAAAACTTTGGGCTAATTATAGCATCAAGGTCTTTACCTTTAGTACAAAACATTCTCCATTGCTACAATCTTCTCTTCACCTTCTTGAGGATGGCCAGATTCCATGGTTGAATTTTGATCAACATCACCATCATCATCATCTCCTCCTCCTCCTTGCCAAATTAAAAGATATGGATTGTGATTTTTTACAAGGACAGTGATGCACTTTGCCACTAAGTGCATTGAAGAGTGAAGATACTTTTTGTACCAGAAGTAGCCTGATTATTTGGAATCTCTTTTAAGTCTCTCAAGCATTAAACAATACAAAGGATGAGCCTCCAAGAATTCTTGTATTAATTAGGATGTTTTCTTTTGGACTATTTTCAGTCCCAAACCAGACCAAATCAGACCAGACTTTCATAGGTATAAAATACATAGAGACCATACATTTACCAGACCAGACCATATCAGATCAGACCAAATCAGACCAGACCAGACCAGCAAATTCAGTCCAAAAAAACATCCTTGGTTTTAATACGTCCGAATTAGTCCAAATGATGCTACTACAATCATGACTCTTTAGACACCATGTTCTTAAAGATAATTGAGTCAAAACGATGCTATCACACTGACCCCCTTCAAGTACCTCATACAACTTATAACTTCAATTGAGTGATTAGATCGATCTTGAATTCGGTAGAGACATTTATACTCCTTTCATTGTAACACGCGTGTTCAAATTGATATTAGACTAAGTGTAAGAGATCAGAGCTTTGATCTAAGTGTGTTGTAAACACCAATTTATTATCCATCCCGATCTGAATACAAAGGATTTGAGATATTCAACCTCAGATCTCCTCCTTTTAATTGTTTGCAGCATTACATACATCCAAACACCCCCAAAGTTGTTTGTTGTGTTTTTATGGTGAAAATAGTAAGATATTTTCATTTAATTTGTACCAAAATTTTTGGTATGGTTTGAATTGGATCGAGGTGGGTGAAACCCTCCTTAACCGGTTAGCCTCAATATTTGTATTTATGATAATACTACCATACTTTGCACTTGATTGAATCTATTGAAATTGATGAAATTATGACCGATTAGGCTAAAATAATTCTTTACGATAAACTCATCAATTTAGTCAGAAAAGAAATTTCAACATTACTTATTTTGATTATGACATTATTCAATGTGCAAAATCAAAAGTTGTTACTTATGGAAAAAGAATTATTAATATAATTGATAAGCTATATATATGGGGGTGTTTAGTTAGGAGCTTACCAACCATTTTTTGATTGATTTGACCATATTTGGCATTTTGACCAAATCAATCACCTTATAAGAGTGTTTGGTTAAATGACTTTATCAATTGGTTTTTTTGCCAAACAGTCAAAATATGAAACACCCTTAATCACGATGTTTACCATCGTTGTTCCCTGACCTTATTTTTTATGTACTACCCATGCGAGTTCCGTAATTGCTTTCGCTAAAGAGAAAAACATTGCACAACGTTGAGACCAATGTGTTCTATTCTTCGATAGCCAGTGGCGGAACTAGGGAGCGAGCCAGTGCCGGCGTCCCCATTCTCTGGCGGCGATAATGTGTAACTGTGTGTGTGTGTGTGTGTGTGTGTGTGTATATATATATATATATATATATATATATATATATATATATATATAGAGAGAGAGAGAGAGAGAGAGAGAGAGAGAGAAGATCAGGTGAGAAGTGCCCCTTAAAATGAGAAGTGAGAAGTAATCTTAGCTCTTGCATGTGCATGTGATCTTGCAACGCAGTAAACTTATAGACTGAATATATGAACTCATAACCAATAAATCATAACTTATAAAAGCACTCCATTGTAATTACAAAAATGTCACCGCGTCCAAAAATTTCCAAGGTCTCCAGACTTATTTTTTTGCGGTAGCATGTTTGTAATTATTTCGATGGGTCTATAAGTTATGATTATTGATTAAAAGTTCCTGTTTTCAGTCTATAAGTTAGCTTCACAACTCTCAGCCTAAGGGCACTTCTCACCTGATCCGCTCCCTATACACACACACACATACATACATATATGTGTGTGTGTGCGCGCGCGCGAGCGCGTGTATCTCAGTCCCGATTGTGACATATTATATATTAAAGCCTGGTAGCATAACGTGTACAATGGTTCTGATGGTTCACATAAAAGTTCCGCTGCTGGGTGAGCTCCGCCTTCTTAGGTGTCGCG
>CAMAPE010000038.1:11570000-11642500 GCA_945859875.1 Cuscuta europaea
TCTATCCGATTGTTCTCCTCCAAACATTTGTCAATACATTTCTTCCCCGCCTCAATTTCTTTTTGAAAGTTTCTATTTCTTAGAGGTTGATATGGATGTTTGCTTATAGTCTCGGGTGAGTGTCGTATGCTCAATACAATTCTCGTTTTCCATTAACCACGCGTGTTCTTAATTTGAATAGGTCTCTCAATGTTTAAACGAATTACAGGAACAATTTCTCAATCCTTTGATAGTGTGTGCTCTCGGATAGTCGGATTTGGTTATATATATACTCTGCACCTCCCGGTTCGAGCGTCATTCGAACACCGTCGTTAAGGGCGGTTCCCGGCGGATGAGAAACATACACAAAACATTTCAACAAAAAATAATACCGGGAACCACCTCAAATTGAGGTGGCCGGTTTAATTTGTTTATTGTGTTACTTGTGTAAGGCCATCTCTAATGGTCTACACCATTTTTTACACTAAAATGGTGTTAACATCACATCATACAATATTTTATCTCCAACAGTTTACACCATTTTCAACACCAAAAAGGAATATTCCCTTTTTATTCTTTTCACTAACTTTTTACAATTCTTCTATTTAAGTATGTAATTATCATATATTTATACATTAGCCCCTCATTTAATATTTTGAGGTTATTAGCGGGTTGAATGACTACTAATTTCTAAATTAGTATGTACTATGTATTTTTTTAATTATGTTTTAATTTTAATTATAATGGTGTTATTAATTGCAATTTTAATTATGTAATTTTCTTAAGTATCATTTGTGTTCTGTTACTCCCTCCCTTCCCAAAAATACTTCCCACTTTCGTTTTTGGGTTGTTCCCAAAAATACTTCCCACTTTCTCATTTTGGACAATTTGTGTGGCTCACATTCATTTTACTTTTTTCTTACACAACCACAACCATACATTTCTATTTTATTCCACTTTCTTAATAAGCGTGTCAAGTCAAACCGGGAAGAATTTTTAGGAACGGAGGGAGTATTATGTTGTTTGGATTTGAAACTCTATTTATAATATTGTGTGATTTAAATTTTATTATATTTTTTTATTTTCTATAAAATTAATAATTTTAATTACTTGTTCTATACGGAGGTTTTTACTTGGATTACGATTTGTCCCAGATCAGATCAGACCGGATTCGACTAAACTTGAGTAGCTATAAAAATACAAAGAAATCAGACATAACCACATCAGTTCAGACCAGATCAGACCAAATCATACTGGACCAGATCAGACCAGCAAATTACAGTCCAAGTAAAAACATCCTAACTTGTTGTTCTAAAAATGGGTCAAAAGTATAACAACCAAAAGTTTTGGTCACATTTGAAACCCAAACTCCCACCCCCATATTGGTGAGAAGAATGGTGTAGTTGTAGCTATTGGAACAAGTTTTTGGCAAATAGACCATTTTGATGTGGGATTTGGTGGTGGGGAAGCTCTAATTCGATTAATGTCTCAGCAAACTAACACCCGAAGCAACCAGTGTTATTGTGTTGCATAAATTGTCAACTATTACCTCCCATATTCAACTAATCCATTAAGTAACATAAATTATTGTGTTAGTTTGGTGTCAACGTGCTCTACTGCTCTGTGTTGAAATTTGCTGGAAATTTATCACCAAACTAATTCATTAATTAGTTACTTCTTTTATGTTGTATAGATCCATCTTTAGTTTCTCTAAATGTAAATTTTGTTGTTATTATAAGTGCTGATTGGTGTTATCTCTGCAAATTGTTAGTAAGCTACTCAAAAACGCTATCATGCACAGTTAATCAAACTTATAAGAAAAATGGAAAAGTACTGTACTGTGAGATATTACTGAATGAGTTTCATATTCTTACCAATAAAATGTGTGGATAACGCTGGAACAACAAATGCACAGCTGATTTTTTAAAATTCAAAAACGGTTTACATAGTTAACTAATGACCACATTGTCAAAAAATTACTTCCTTCGTCCCGTACCCATAACCCGATCAACTTGGTTTTCCTCGTTTTAACCACTAGAGCAGTCACACAGCGGGTCCGTTCACAATTTTCATCCCTAAGGGTGTGTTTGGGAGTTGAGTTTTGGAGGGGAGAGGAAGGTTAACGGGTGTTTATGATCCTCCTTTTCATGTTTGGGAGGTTAAAAAATTGCAGAGAGTACGTGGTTTTGGAGAGCTTTTGTAACCCTTCAAAACCCTCCAAATGCTTAATTTTTAAGTTCCCCCGATTTGGAGGGTTATGGAGGATAATTAACAAGATGTTAATTTAAGCTAAATTAGAAACGAATATCAGTTCAATGATTTGAATTCTTCATATCTCAAAGTGATTTTAATTATAATTCCTTCAAAAACTCTCTCCTTCCAATTTTATTACTCCCAAATACAAAGAAGGATTTCCTCACCCTCCTCTCCCTTTCCCCTTCAACAACATACCTCCAAACCTTCCCCCTCTACTTCCCTCCAATCTCACGAGACCTTTTGAGGACAACTCATGGTAACGGGTACGTTGTCATTTGGTACTGATACTCTATCTGCTGTAACGTCAGGCAATAACACTGAAATAATGACGAAATTAATATAGGAAAAGCTTTTCCTAGCTATAAATGGCGGTAAGTCGAAGGTCGGCCAAAATGGGCTATATATAGTATATACTTCGTATCGTGTATATATATATATATATATATATATATATATATATATATATATATATATATATATATATATATATATATATATATATATATACTGATCCAAATTAACGAACTGAACATTTCCCACACGATCAATTATATAGATGAAGTCGCTAGAGATAGATGAGCCGCTGACGCCCGCCGGCCGGCTGTTTCTCCAACCGGAGATGAGCCAAATTATACACGCAGTCGCCGGTGTAAAGAATCCGTTCGACGTAGACGCCTTTAAATCGGCTTTCGCGAACTCTCTGCTGGTCAAACACCCAAGATTCAGTAGCCTGATGGTCAAAGATTCCAGCGGGCGCGAAAGCTGGCGGAGAACCCATGTCAACATCGACGACCACTTCGTCATCCTCCGGGAGCCTCTCACCGGCGACCGGTCCGTGTCGGATGAGGACGCGGTCAACGATTACCTCGCTGACCTCTCCGTCTCCACGCCGCTGCCCTCCGACAAGCCGCTGTGGGAATTCCATCTCCTTCTCGCCCATAAATGCGCCGTTTTCAGAATCCACCACGCCCTTGGCGACGGGACTTCAATCATGTCCTTATTCCTCTCTTGCTGCCGGAAAACCAAAAGTTCCAGCGAGCCGTCGTCATTGAGTGGCGTCGGAGAGGGACGGCGGCGGAGGTGGGGCCTCAAGGAGGTGGCGATGGTGGTGTGGTACACGGTGGTGTACGTGTTGGAGTTTATACTGAGGAGTCTGTGGCTGAAGGATAAGAAGACGGCTCTGAGCGGCGGCGCTGGGGTGGAGCTCTGGCCGCGGAAATTGGCCACCGCTAAGCTTACTATTAACGACATGAAAACAGTTAAGAAAGCGGTTGCTGACGCGGTAAGTCTCTTTCCGACTTGTAACGTCCTTAATTTCTCACCAACCATTTATGGACAACAATAACCGACATACTCCCTCGTCCCATGAGACTCCCACCTTTCTTTTTGGGTAGATTTTATGGTACTCTTAAGGTATCATACTTTTGTCCACGTGGATCAATGAGAATGTAGTAGTTGAATTATTTAAATCTAAATTAGAAATGATAAATTGATGTGGTCAAATCAAATGAATGATAGGTACGATACTCCATTTTTTAGAAAGGTACCGAATATTCTCACCTTCTTTTTTTTTGGATGTGTCAACAAACATTGCCTTTTCCATTTATACCAAGTAACATATATTATCATCCGTTATGTTTTAATCGCAACACGTTGAATTTTACACTATTCATATGTATTACTTTGACTACATTTTACGCTATTATTTTATGAAAATTATTATTTTAAAAAAATATTGTTCAATTCATCTCATTACAAATTTTCAAAATCTGATTTTTAATATTTTTTACTAATAGAATTAAGATACAATTACGATCAAAGGCGTGTGTTGGCAAATGTGAAATTTTGACCGTTGCAACTAAAAAAGAACGGAGGGAGTAGTTAAAGTTATTTCTCTCTTCTTTGAACAAATTTTAACTATACAGTTTTTACTTTATTAATATCTACGTACAAGTCAATATTGGCAAAGTTTTGTAGAACAGAGGGAGTAGCAATTAAGGCTGAGCATAATTCGGTCTGGATCAGAAAATTGACCGGTCGGTCCAGACTGGACCTGGACCGGATAGATATCGGACCGGTCTTCGGTCTAAGCCCCAAAGGATTTACTGATTCCAGTTAAGTCCGGTCTGGTTCAGTCCAAAACCTGGAGTATTCCGATCTTGATGGACAAGTATTAAATTATTACTCCCTCCGTCCCCCAATTAAGTTACCACTTTCCTTTTTGGGCAGTCTCTAAATTAAGTTCACACTTCCTTATTTTCCTTATTTGGCAAATTATCTACATCAAAACAGTGCAAAACAGTGCCAAAACGTGTCAAACAATGTTTGAACAATGCAAAACAGTGCACTCCACAGAAAAGTCAAATTTATTTTCTTAATACGTGTGAAGTTAAACCGGGAACATAATTGGGGGACGGAGGGAGTATATACTACATCCGTTCCAATGGATATTGCACTTTTGAGCTAGGTGAGAGATAATAATAGTAAAAATTGTGTGATTGAGATTTGTGCAGATGAGAGAGAAATGAGTAGAACCACAAATTATGGCAATGTTTTTTGGGACAACCAAAATGAGAAAGTTAGCAAAGTCCAATGAGACTGAAGGAGTATATGAATACACACACATATGTATATATAGAGATTCAAATACAAAGGACTTCGAAAAATGAGAAGTAATATTACTTGTTAAAATGAGAAAATAAGTGGATGAGGTCAATTTTAAAGTGAAAAATTCAGTGTCAAAAGTGTAAATATTAAGAACTTTTTGAAAAGTAATGTGATATGTGTGCATTACTATGAAGGAAAGTGCATTGAACTAACACAAATTAAAAGTGCATCACTTTTTGAAAATAAAAAAACAAATATAGAAATCATTTTCTGATGTTTTTATAGAAATTGCCCAATATAGGAGTAAACATAAACATAATTGCACAAATAGGAGTAAAACTTAAAACTTCCTTCAATAGGAGTAAACATAAACATGTTTGCACAAATTTTGCTCCTATTTGGAGAATTCTCTCATGTTTTTAAGAAGGTGAATGTGCACCCTTACATATCACTTCTATCTTACATATCACTTCCCACTTTTCATGATATGGGAAGACTCATTTGTATTAGAACTCACCCTTATAAATATGTGTGTTTGTGTGTGCTGCATATTATCTATTACTATTAGTCTATTCTATGAGTCTTGTATGAGTCTCGTGCTTCATTGTTGATTTGAGCCTATTCTTTTTATCACAATTAAAACCTTCAAATAATTGTAAAATTTATATATATGGTGCGGTTCCAATAAAAAGTACTCTAGTTTTAATATACAAAATGTGAATGGTTCCACTTTTGAGCAGGGGCGGAGGCAGGGTTTAGTCTTAGTGGGGGGGGGGGGGGGGGGGTGTGCAAAAAGGAATACAAACAATAAAGAGAAAATTATCTAAATAGGGTTAAAATAAAAAAAATGTTCATGAATAGGATTATCATTGTTTTCTTCTCAAAATAAGACTTATTCACTCCTATTTCGATAAATTTTAATCAATTTATTTTTTATAGGACTAAATAAGATCTATTTGAGGAATTTCCTATTTTTTTATAGAGTAATCTTCCGGTCAGGAATTTCCTGACCGGAGCCCCGTCCGGTCTCCGCCGTTTGGGGCGGTTCCCGATAGTATTTTTTGCTGAAAATATTTTTGTATGTTCTTCATCAAGTCTAGTTTAACCACACCACATTTCAGCTAAAAACTCAATTGGCAAGGCAGTCAAATGAGTTTTGGAAGATAACTGCACCAAAATATATATATATATATATATAACACAATTATCTTCCAAAAATCATTTGACTGCCTTCCTGATTGAATTTTTAGGTGAAATTTGGTGTGGATAAACTAGTCTTGATGAAGAACTTGAAGAACATACAAAAACAATTTAGCAAAAAATATCACCGGGAACGGTCCTAAACGGCGGAGGCCGGACGGGGCTCTGGTCAGGAAATTCCGTGCGGGAGAATGCGGGAAACAAATTCGTCACCCAAAGGTGCTCCGTAACCACTACTTCACAAGAATCCTGTTCTACATTTTTTGCATGACATGTTAGGGTGAAAAGATAAATCTGTTCTTTTCATTCTTCAATTACAACCGGTCATATATAGAACATAATAAGTATGTTTGAGAGTTGTGTTTTAGTGGGGAAGAGAAGACTTAGGGTAACATTATCATTATTGTTACTGAGTTTCACATTTACTGGTGTTAATATTTTTATTCTTATCGTCGTCATTATTGTTATTAGCATCAATATTATTATTCTTAATAGAATGTTTTCTATATATATAAACCCACCATCATTTGTACTCCGTACATGAATTCATTGAATTGGGCATCATTATAGACAATAATAACTATCTTTTTTTTCAATAGGACTCCTTCACTTCAAATTAGGAAAATGTATGCCTTTAAGGGAACTAAATAATTTCTATTTCAAAAATAAAACATAATTACTCCTAATTATTTTAAAGAGAAGCAGGCAGACTTGCGTAGTATTTTTTTTGTATTATTTCGTATGTAACGAATAAATACAAGGTTACAACATATATACATGACTCACGAGAAGTCCTCTTCTGCCAACTAACCACATGCTACAAAACCGGAAGAAAATACATGGCTACAATTTGATTCCTAAAACAACTCAACTCCTAGTCGTACTTATCACAAACGACGTACGTACTAGGAATAAATGTACCAAAAATTATGTTACAATAAAATACACACCAACACCCCCCTCAAGATGGAGCATGGGGATCACAAATGCCCATCTTGGCAAGCAAATAAGCAAATTGGGAAGCTCCAAGTGCTTTTGTCAACAAATCTGCGGGCTGCTCAGTGGTGGATGTATAGGATGGAGAGATTGTACCAGCCTGTATATGATCCCGAATAAAATGACAGTCAAGCTCGATGTGCTTGGTTCGCTCGTGATAAACTGGATTAGAGGCAATGTGGAGAGATGCCTGATTGTCACAATAAAGTCTCACTGGAGTATTATTTTTATTGCATTACAATAAGTTTTCTATGATGAAACAATTGTGCAGACCATCAATGATGTACTTTTCGGAGTAATTGCATGTGGGCTATCAAGGTACCTTGCCATCCGATCCTCCAAAGGTAAATAAATTATTAGTACAAATTATAGATTAATAACTTTTTTCGTAATATTACTAATAAACTGGGGTGTAGCGAGGACAAATTACTAGGCTAGGTAGGTAAATATTTCTTTAAATAAATTTTTACATGAAAGTTTTACACAAATACTACCTCCGTCCCAAATAGATTTGCAAATTTTATTTTTCTTGATCAAAAAGTTTCATTTTATTTGTTTAATTAAGATGTCAATTTTTAATTATATTCTAATTTGTAGTTTACAACTTTGAAGAGATTTTAATGTAGTTTCTGAATATATAAATTTTAGTTATTAAAAATTGAATTAGTTATCATTAAGGAGCATTGACTTTTTTTATCGGTTGACCAAAAAATGTTAACTTTGGAAAACTTTTTTAAATTTTGGAGCGGACATGTAGAGAGGTTTAGCATGGCCCCTAACTGATCCCAAATAAGAAACCACATATAGACAAAAAAGATTTTATGAATACTATTATTACTAGAAAAAATATCAACTAAGGTCAGCGCAGATTTGCACATGTATACACACACATATAAAAGTCATATGTTGCCTCTTTTCTTGTTTTTTAGTCTAGGGGCGTCTGAGGAGGGGGTCTGGTGGCCTGGAGTAATCAGGGATGAACTAACTCCACTGAGTTTCGAATCCGAGACCTCCCGTAAGGGAGAGTGAGTTGGTGACCAGCTGGGCTGGACCGCTTCCTCTCTTGTTTTAATTGTATATTACTGTAAGGGAGAGTGAGTTTGTGTTATACCGTTACAACTAAAACTACACAGCTTCTAATGAGAAATATAAAACTGAGTTATCGTGATTCACGTCCATACAAGGAAAAAAAACACATTTCCTAAACGAAATTGCATGTGGTGTAGAATTGAAGGATGGCCTCCAGATCACTGGTCTTGCGATGGTAAACTTACGACCACAACCAGGACTTCAGGTATTTAGTTTAGTACTTTTAATTTTGTATACTTCACGTTTATCAACACACAAGTTTAACCATTAATATCATTAAAAAATGACAATCGTATCACTATTTGACTTTCATTTTCCAAAACTATGACTATTATTCCATATTCCAAAATTATGACTAAAGTCAGCCCTTCATCTTCCGCCCGCGGCCCATTTACTTCCGTCCGCACAACAAAGCCTCTCCGCCTCCATCGACGCACACGAAGCTCCAACAACAAACTCTCCAGCGGATCCTCACCCACCACGCTTATTCTCTCCGCCGCCACTGCTCTTCGGCCGCCGTTGCTCTCTTCTTCTTCTCATTTCTTGCTGCAACTGCTACCCGTCGTCTTCCTTGCTCGATTGCCGCACTTCTCTGACTGATGGTCGATGGTTGCCCGAAGTCGGCTCGGATATGTCGGATCCACCGTCCTAGAAGTCGTTGAGGGACCTCAACAGCCGGACCGCCTCTTCCTCCGTTGTTTGGTCGTTGCTACTTGGCCGACGCTTCATGGTTTCAGATCTGGGCGGTGGGCGGTTATGGAGGTGGGCTGGCCTGCTAGGGAGGTGTTGACGAGCACTTTGTCACGGTGCGTCAAAATAATTTTCAATACTAACACTTATACGTAGTATAGCGTAGTAGAGTTCGTATCCACAGGGAAAGGAATAATTCTCTTTTTATGATACTTAGTAAGTAAAAAGGGGGGATTTGGATTGAGTGATTTAATTTAATTAAAAACTAAGATGAACAACCTATATGTGTTTAATTCAAAGATAAAAAGGACTTGGCATTGCTACTTTCCACTTGTTGATATATTTTAGTCGATCATTGTTATATCTGTAACTTATTCCCTCTCGAATACTCAATCGGGGAGTATATCCACTTCATCGAGGGTAGTTATTAACAACGACCGTTCATTAATAACCCTTACTATTAATCAAATATAGAACAACGCCTTATACCGATTTAATAGTAGCATTTAATCTTTCTAACTCCTTGATGAAATCAATTGAGATTGATAACCTCAACACAAGCGGTTTCGGTTTAACCAACAGAATTAATCCCTCTTAAGTTTATTAACCACGACCGTGCATTAATAAACCGAAGTTACTTACTTGTGAAACCATCAACGATTAACCATCGGTTCGTTGATCGTTTCTAGTAATAATTAATATATGAAACAAAACTAGTTGATCCTTTAAGTAATGTTCAAAATATTAATATGAAATATGAGTAGGGATTAATTAATATTCAAGGAAGAATATTATTAAAGAAGATGAATCCTACTATAATTAATATCAAGATATTAACTAATTGTCATCTTAGCAACACTCCTCAATATTAATATAGAGGAAGAAAACATCATTCTAACTAATGTCGAGATGTTAACTAATTGTCATCTTAGCAACACTCCCCAACATTAATATAGAGATGATATTAAGGAAAGAACTATTAATTAATATTCAAGGAAAGAAGTTAAGAAAATAACTCACAACTTTAATAATCAACAAGCTTCAAGAGCAACACCAAGAATGGAAGTTTAGCTCCTCATTTGGAGACTAAACATAGCTAGAAAAATATAAACAAATGCTATTCTAAACTGAGCTAAAGAGTATGGAAGAAAGGATGATTTTTAGAGGAGAAAAAGAGTGCTATTTATAGGTGTTTTTCAACACCTTTGGCCGGGTACCCGACCGGGTCAAGTACTCACCTGACCGGGTCCATGTCAAAATCAAATATCCTCCACGTTCTGGCGATCTTCAGCATGTTAAAGTGTCCGGGTCAAGTCAGACCCGACCGGGTGGGGTAGGGGACCCGACCGGGTGAGTGCAAAAATTGGATTTTCTACACGTTCGGGTGATCTTTGCACACCGGGTTGTCCCCGGTCACTTCTCACCCGACCGGGTGAGGTAGTGGGCCCGACCGGGCCATGCACTTTCTTTGCATTTTCGTTTTTCACTTCTTACCCGACTGGGTCAAGTATTATACCCGGTCGGGTATTTGCTCCTGGGCAGCCAAATCTTCTTTTTCTTCACTTCAAAGTCTTCCTTTCCAAACCATAAATCCTAACTAAACTTTACAACTGACAAAAATAGACTAAAATACAATTACAACTTGAAATCACATAAATGTTTACAAACTAAATAAAACGTCAAACAATTAACATAAATCACACATAAAAACATGTAATTATGCACTACTAATTAGTGTGCATCAAACACCCCCACACTTAAACCTTTACTCATCTCGAGTAAATCAAATCAAATCCAAGAAGTCCTAAATGACAAGAATATCAGTATAAAACATCCAAGAGTGTTTTTACCACAATACAAAGCATCCCCAAATAATAATTAAAGTAAATGGTGGTCTTCAACCTCATCTTTATCTCCATTTCTCTTTTGAACTTATCACCTTCAGGATCCTGCAAAATAGACATTTCTCTCATTCTCTCGTTTTGCCTAGGTGCCCTTCCAGGTTTTCAACCTAGCTTCCCACATTTTTTTTTTTTTTCAAATCTCACAAACTCACTCTTATTTTTGCTTTATTTTTGCTTAAGCTGCCCTTTGTGGGTTTTCAACTCAACAAGCTTTCGTTTTTTTTTTTTGAGATAACAAGAATAAAGAGTGTGAATGTGAACATACCGGGAAGATCTCTTCACCCCCACACTTAGGATCTGACACTGTCCCTAGTGTCCGCCTAGACCTCCACCTTGGTGTCCGTCCTCATCCATGTGATCCCCGCCATAACCATCATCGTAGCCTCCACCACCGGAGCTTGATCCTCCAAAAAATCCCACTGAGAGGGGTCATACCATGATGGTGCAGGAGGTGGAGTGGTCATAGAGGAAAAGGAGCCCCGGTGTGCTATATATGAGTATATCGGACCAAAGGTTCTACGCTGATCCTCCTCAGATCTCCGTCTGTCTTCCTCATACCTACGCCAGTCTGCTTGCCGCTGCTCCTCCATCCTCACAATGCTCTGGTTGAGCGTGACCATGTTATCGAGCATTTGTTGCTCGAAAGGTGTGTAGTGGAATGCTTGAGGTTGTGGTTGTTCGGGTATGATTGGGGGTTCTGGGGGATTTTATGGGTATAGAGATGGAGAGGGAAGTGAGGAGATGAAGAAAATGGGTTTTTTTAGTGGATTTGGTTAAGGGAATGGGGATATTCGAAGGTTTGAGTGTTTGAAAATGGTGGAATTTGGGTGTTTTGGGTGGTGGGAGGAAGGAGAAGTGGGAGGGGAGGGGGTGAGCCCGACCTGTTATTCAGTGATTTCCCGTTCACCCCGGTCGGGTGAAGTATCCCGCCCGGTGGGGCTGTGCAATGTTATGTTATCCAGTAGCTACTGGAATGAGTACCCGGTCGGGTGCTTTAGGGTACCCGGTCGGGTCTTTCTGATTTTTTTAAAAAATAAATTCGTACCCGCCCGAGTTTCAGAAATACCCGAATGGGTATGCATTCCAGTGTGTTTGGAGCCAAAAAATGCGCAGACCCGGTCGGGTTCTGGAAGGCCCCGGTCGGGTATATGTTTTTTTTTTTGTTTTTGCTAGCAACCCGGTGGCCTTGTGCCCGGGTGTTCCTTTTTTATTAGTAAACCCGACCGGGCTGATTGGGATACCCGGCCGGGTTTCAGCCCAGGCTTTTTTTTTTTTTTGAAAAAATTAAAACACACGAACTGAGAAAAAAAATGAAATTAAAAATAAAGATTTGGGTTGCCTCCCAAGAAGCGCTTGATTTAATGTCGCGGCACGACGTTATTTTTAGTTTATATTTTTTTTTTGTTTTTATGTGGGATCGTGAACATCCCTTGTTTCATTTTTCCTTTTCGGCCTTCTCCAGTAAGGCCGGGATTTCTTTCCCGGTATCACTTCAATCCCAGGTGGGATCCATTCTCTCTTTGAAAATTTGAATAATTCTTCTTTTTCAAAAAGTTTGATTTTCTCATTTTTTTTTCCAACAAAAATATTCGGGGTTTGTGGTTCACAAACATTTAGAGCACAAAGAGATTGGTCTTTAATTTGTTTTTTCGTAGAATCAAAAATGTTGAATTCTACCTTTTGATCATCAAACTCTAAAGTTAATGAACCATTAGCCACGTCTATTTTTGTTTTTGCGGTTTTCAGAAAAGGCCTACCCAAGAGGATGGGTGTAGTTTGATTATCATCTCCCATTTCCAGAACATAAAAATCGACAGGGAAAATCAAATTTTCTACTTCTACTAGCACATCTTCTACTACACCCTTCGGGTAGGTATTAGACCGATCCGCTAGTTGAATCACTACACCAGTTTGATGTAGTGGGCTGAGTTGTAAGGATTTGTACAAAGAAAAAGGAATGACATTTATTGACGCTCCTAAATCCAACAAGGCCTTAGAAAATAAGGTATCCCCTATTTTTCAAGGAATAGTGAACATGCCTGGATCGCTACATTTCTCAGGGAGTTTCTTTTTAAAAATGGCCGAGACACGTTCACTCACTTCAACTTTTTGTTTCCCTTCCAGTTTATTTTTCTTTTTCATTGTGCATAGTTCCTTTAAGAACTTTGCATAACGGGGAACACTTTTGATCAGTTTGAAGAGTGGGATGTTTACCTCAGAATTGACGAATGTTTCGTAGATGTCCCGATCATTCTTCAGCTTCCTCGTGTCTTTCAATGCCTCAGGGAATGGAGGGAGTGGTTCATATGATGACAGTGGAGGGAATTTAGTCTTCGTTGGCTTCTCCTCTTCTTGTTGAAAGCCTTCTTCAAGATCAACCTCTTGCTTCTCCTCCTCAACTTCCCGTGGTTGCAATTCTTTACCGTTCCTCAACATGATTGCATTGACATGTTGTCTCGGGTTTTGCTCAGTTTGGGAGGGGAGCCTACCCGAATCTTTTGCTTCAAGTCGACTTACGGCATTTGAAATTTGGCTAACTTGAGTTTCCAAATTTTGAATGCTCGACTTGGTTTCATGTTGGAATTGCATCATTGTTTGTTGGAATTGCCCCATGCTTTGCTGCATTGTTCCCATATTAACGGTCAGCGCTCGAATCATGTCTTCGGTGGACATACTCGAGTTCGATGTTTGGCCTTGGGGTTTGTATTGTTGAGGGGGAGGATTTGTTTGAGAATTTTCGTACCTTAAATTCGGATGATCCCTCCATCCCGGGTTGTAAGTATTTCCTTGAGGATCGTACCTCCTTTGACCTTGGAACCCCAAAGCATTGACTTGCTCGGAGTTCTCTTCTTGTAGTGTCGGGCAAGAATCTGTGGGATGCCCTTGCGTTGAACAGATGCCGCAGACCTTGACTTCTTGGGTTTTTCGATTTAAAAGGAAATCTTTAACCAAAGAAGTCAAGCCGGCTACTTGACTTTCCAACGAATTGTTGGATTCCGCTGCCATGACTCGTCTCGATGATGACCTTCCGTTGTAATGTCTCGAGTTTTCGGCCAACTCCGAAATGAGGTCTCTTGCTTGAGAAGGGGTTTTGTTGACAATACCCCCTCCGCATGCCGCATTCACAATGCGTCTATCTTGATCAACAAGTCCATCATAGAAGTAGAGGATGAGATCTTGTTCTGAATATTCATGATATGGGCAACTAGCACATAATTTTTTAAAGCGCTCCCAATATTCATACAAGGTCTCATTATCTGCTTGCTCAATGTTGCTGATTTGCTTCTTGAGACTTGAAGAGATAGATGCGGGATAGTACCTGTCAAGGAAGCTCTTCTTCATTTGAGCCCATGTATTGATGCTCCCCGAGGGAAGATAAAATAACCAATCTTTGGCGGTGTCTTTGAGAGAGAATGGGAAGGCTCTCAGCTTGATTTGCTCCTCGGACACGCCATTAGGGCACATGCTTGTGCACACAATATGGAACTCTGACAGGTGTTTATTTGGATCTTCCCCTCGTAAGCCATGGAAAGAGGGAAGTAGATGAATGAGCCCAGATTTTAGCTCGAATGTGACCCCCGTATCAAGAGTTGGAAAAGTGATACATAAGGGTTGTTGATTTAGATTCGGAGCCGTGAGCTCCCTCAACGTTCTTGTCTCCAGAGCCATGTGGAAGGACTCTTCGGATTCGCTAGAATGAGAACTAGCACTTGATGATTCCTCCGAAGAAGTATTCGGAAATAGATTCCTGAACCTCTCGAAGGCTTGTTCTGTTTCGGGCTTTGTTTGGTAGGTGATTTGGTTTATAGATCGGTGTTTAACCATATACTCAAACAAAGCTCAGCCAAAATAGAAATCTTTATATATAATTTTTTTTTGATTTTTCTTTGAAATAAAATAGAAAGAAAAAGAATTGCCTTTCCCCGGCAACGGCGCCAAATTTGACGAGCACTTTGTCACGGTGCGTCAAAATAATTTTCAATACTAACACTTATACGTAGTATAGCGTAGTAGAGTTCGTATCCACAGGGAAAGGACTAATTCTCTTTTTATGATACTTAGTAAGTAAAAAGGGGGGATTTGGATTGAGTGATTTAATTTAATTAAAAACTAAGATGAACAACCTATATGTGTTTAATTCAAAGATAAAAAGGACTTGGCATTGCTACTTTCCACTTGTTGATATATTTTAGTCGATCATTGTTATATCTGTAACTTATTCCCTCTCGAATACTCAATCGGGGAGTATATCCACATCATCGAGGGTAGTTATTAACAACGACCGTTCATTAATAACCCTTACTATTAATCAAATATAGAACAACGCCTTATACCGATTTAATAGTAGCATTTAATCTTTCTAACTCCTTGATGAAATCAATTGAGATTGATAACCTCTAACACAAGCGGTTTCGGTTTAACCAACAGAATTAATCCCTCTTAAGTTTATTAACCACGACCGTGCATTAATAAACCGAAGTTACTTACTTGTGAAACCATCAACGATTAATCATCGGTTCGTTGATCGTTTCTAGTAATAATTAATATATGAAACAAAACTAGTTGATCCTTTAAGTAATGTTCAAAATATTAATATGAAATATGAGTAGGGATTAATTAATATTAAAGGAAGAATATTATTAAAGAAGATGAATCCTACTATAATTAATATCAAGATGTTAACTAATTGTCATCTTAGCAACACTCCTCAATATTAATATAGAGGAAGAAAACATCATTCTAACTAATGTCGAGATGTTAACTAATTGTCATCTTAGCAACACTCCCCAACATTAATATAGAGATGATATTAAGGAAAGAACTATTAATTAATATTCAAGGAAAGAAGTTAAGAAAATAACTCACAACTTTAATAATCAACAAGCTTCAAGAGCAACACCAAGAATGGAAGTTTAGCTCCTCATTTGGAGACTAAACATAGCTAGAAAAATATAAAGAAATGCTATTCTAAACTGAGCTAAAGAGTATGGAAGAAAGGATGATTTTTAGAGGAGAAAAAGAGTGCTATTTATAGGTGTTTTTCAACACCTTTGGCCGGGTACCCGACCGGGTCAAGTACTCACCCGACCGGGTCCATGTCAAAATCAAATATCCTCCACGTTCTGGCGATCTTCAGCATGTTAAAGTGTCCGGGTCAAGTCAGACCCGACCGGATGGGGTAGGGGACCCGACCGGGTGAGTGCAAAAATTGGATTTTCTACACGTTCGGGTGATCTTTGCACACCGGGTTGTCCCCGGTCACTTCTCACCCGACCGGGTGAGGTAGTGGGCCCGACCGGGACATGCACTTTCTTTGCATTTTCGTTTTTCACTTCTTACCCGACTGGGTCAAGTATTATACCCGGTCGGGTATTTGCTCCTGGGCAGCCAAATCTTCTTTTTCTTCACTTCAAAGTCTTTCTTTCCAAACCATAAATCCTAACTAAACTTTACAACTGACAAAAATAGACTAAAATACAATTACAACTTGAAATCACATAAATGTTTACAAACTAAATAAAACGTCAAACAATTAACATAAATCACACATAAAAACATGTAATTATGCACTACTAATTAGTGTGCATCAGGTGTCTATGGGGCTGTCCGCTGAGGCTGGGGGTTGTGGAAAGGGGGCTGGGTGAGGCAGGGGCGGGGGCTGTGGAAAGGGGGATGGGTGAGGCAGGGGCTGGGGTGACGTAGGGGAGGGGGCTGGGTGAGGCAGGAGCTTGGGTGTGGTGGTTGCAGTCGTTGGCTAGAGTTGGTGGCTGCCAGAGTCGGTCGCTAGCGGAGGTAATTGGGCAATGCGGCGGCGGTGTTACTGTTAAGGTGTGACTGTGACCGTAGACAGACAGTCACTGAGGCCGGTGGATAGTTACTATGGTGGTGGGCAGTCACTGTGACCGGTGGCGAACAATCACTGCGGCCAGTAGAGTAGTCACTGGGCCGGTGGGGCAGTCACTGTGGCTGGTGGACCAATCACTGTGGTGACAAAGTTACTTTGGCCGGAGTCACTTTGGTCAGAGTTACTTTGCACCGCAAGGGGTTAATTGTGGTGTTGGTCACATTTTTGGAATTTTCAAAAACATGTTACTTTATTATCTTTTATCTTATTTTTCATAATATTCAGGCCAAAAGGCCTAATATCTTCCACTCCCTATTAGTAAATAATTAAAAAATTCATATTTTGAAAATTTAGAATGAGACAAATTTAACAATATTTTTTAAAAATTTAATTTATAATACATTAATTAATAAAATATAGTCAAAGATTTCATTTTCCATGATTCTAGACTTGAAGTTCACTCTCAAAAAGTTAAATGGATAGGAGTAACTCAAAAACTTGTACTATCATATAACTTTTTGTTGTTTTACATCAATCCGATGTTGCATAATGAATTGGGCGAGAATGTTGTAAAATAGAGATTAAAAGAATTAAATCGAAACATGAATTAGAGTTTTGGAATTTATAATACCTGCTAGTTGTTGGGTTTCGTGCAGAAAAACGCAGCGGAATAAACAAAAAAATACTGCCTAAAAGTAAACAATCGGATCTGAGGTTCTTACTATAAACAAAATTACAAGATATAAGAGGGACTTACATAACAATCTTAAGCAAGGATGTTAGACAGTCCGAGAAAACAATCACGAGCTATACCGGTATCCACACACACGTGACTGGATCGGCCACAGGGAACGTGCTAGCATTCTCTTCTTTCTCTCTCTCTAGGTTTTGAGATGTGAATTTTAACTCTTGAAATTCGTGGGTCTCCTTAGCCATATTTATAAGAGGAGGAAAGAAGAAGTTTTATAGCTGATAAAACTCTCCCGGAGGCCCTATAGTCCAATACCATTCGAAAACCTACTTCGAATTGGGCTAATCAGGCTATTTTAATGTTATTAACGAACATTAATGATCCAAATCACTTATGTGTGTGACCCTGTAGGTTTATATATCGTTGGCATTGGGCTAGAAAATTAATTCAAGCCTCACAAATCATAAGCGGCCTCTAGCAAGGCATTATGACTATCCAAAATATATAAATGACAATTACATCTGACATTACCTTTTAATGATTAATTTGTGTTAATAATTCTCTTTTGTCAAACGATATTTTAATTGAGATAAGGTTAGGTCGTGTCATTCTTGTTATTCTCAATTAATATTTCTTGATTACCAAGTAAGATTAATCTTGAACAAATGACACCTCATTTGAGCATGGCCATGCTAATTAATCTTACTTGTCAAGGGGCCCAATAGATATATTTCTCTCACTATACGAGAGTGGCAAAAACTATCTTGATAATTCACATACCACTACATGGTTCATAATATGTACAATCACCACCTTTATAATTACTCGTTTAAAGATAACATTTAACGATGTTAATACATATTAATTCACATGCAAGTAACCATGATTATCTCAAGTATAAGAATATAGCATCTCATCATTATTGAGGACAACACTGATAACATATAACCTAGCAGTGTCCTGAAGTTGGGTCTGTCCAATGAACTTGTTAACTAACAATCATCTATGTTATTAACTTGATATCTCTATACCCATGACTAGTGGAATATAGCCATCAGTTAATCCACATACTGGTCTATTAATTATTAATGTTCCAAATTAATAATATCATACTAGGGACAATTAGAATATTATGTTTATTTTAAAGTGTAGCATTCCACAATTAAGTCACGTACTTAATTAGCTACTAAATATAATATTCAGGGACTAAATATTAATAAAGAAAACTCACGATAATAATTAACATAAAATGAGTTTGTGAATTTATTAATTAATGAGCATTAAATATTCATTGATAAATCATAAAGTATGATTGTCCTAGGGCATACTTCCAATAGTCTCCCACTTGCACTAGGACCAATCGTGAACAAAACGAATGCCTAATGCACTAGTATGACGTTCATGCTTTGATTGTGGTAGTGGCTTGGTGAGTTGGTCAGCCACATTTGCATCTGTTGGTACTTTGCATATCTTGGCGTCACCTCTATTGACTATCTCTCGAATGAGATGATATCGCCTGAGTACATGCTTTGATTTCTGGTGTGATTTGGGTTCCTTAGCTTGTGCAATGACTCCATTGTTATCACAATATAAGTCCATTGGTCCAACAATACTAGGAACGACACCGAGCTCAATGATGAATTTCCTTATCCATACTGCTTGTTTTGCTACTTCTGAAGCATCAATGTACTCAGCTTCTGTTGTAGAATCAGCCACCGTGTCTTGTTTAGAACTCTTCCAGCTCACTGCTCTGCCATTGAGGCAAAACACAAATCCTGACTGCGATCTAAAATCATCCTTATTGGATTGGAACCCGGCATCTGTGTAACCATTTACAATGAGCTGATCTTCACCGCCATAGACCAAGAATACATCCTTAGTTTTTCTCAAGTACTTTAAAATATTCTTGACCGCTATCCAGTGACTATCACCTGGATCTGACTGGTATCTATTAGTCATCCTTAGAGCGCAAGCTACATCAGGGCGAGTACATAATTACATAGCATTCATGATAGAACCTATAGCAGAAGCATAAAGGACTCTATTCATTCGATCTCGCTCATCTTATGTTTGTGGACACTGAGTCTTGCTGAGATGTGTGGCATGTGACATAGGCAAGAATCCTCTCTTGGAATCTTGCATATTGAACCTATATAGGACCTTGTCAATGTAGTTACTTTGACTTAGTCCTATTAGTTTTCTAGATCTATCTCTATAGATCTTGATCCCTAACACATAGGATGCATCATCCAAGTCTTTCATTGAGAAACACTTTCCAAGTCAAGCCTTTACAGACGAAAGCATCGGAACATCATTCCCAATGAGAAGTATGTCATCTACATATAGGACTAGGATAGTGATTGCACTTCCACTCAATTTCTTGTAAACACAAGGTTCCTCTTCGTTTTGATTGAAATCAAACTCTTTGATTGCAACATCAAAACGAAGAATCCAACTCCGAGACGCTTGCTTCAGACCATTAATTGATCTTTTGAGCTTGCATACCTTCCCAGGATTGCTTGGATGTTCAAAACCCTCAGGTTATATCATATACACGTCCTCATCTAGATTTGCATTTAGGAAAGCAGTTTTGACATCCATTTGCCAAATCTCATAATCAAAATGAGCGGCAATTGCTAAGAGAATCCGAATTGATTTAAGCATGGCAACTGGCGAGAATGTTTCATCATAGTCTATACCATGAATTCGTTTGTAACCTTTCACCACTAAACGTGCTTTATAGACATCTACATTGCCATCTTTGTCTAATTTCTTTTGTAGATCCATTTGCACCCAATGGTTCTACAACCATCAGGTAGATCAACTAAGTCCCAGACTTGATTGTCGGCCATGGATCTCATTTCGGATTTCATGGCTTCTAGCCAATTATCAGAGTGAGGGCTCGATATTGCTTCTTGGTAGGTCAAAGGTTCATCTTCGTCTATTAATAATACGTCGTGATGCTTAGTTAAGATAAACATGTATCTAACTGGCTCGTTACGTACCCTAGATGACCTCCTTGGAGCGAGTGCTACCTCAGGTGTATCCACAACAAGTTGTGGCTGAGATTGTGGGATCGTTTGCATAGTCTGACTATCTAGAACTTCTTGAATTTCTTCAAGCTGGATTTTACTCCCACTAGTTCTTTCAGAAAGAAATTCTCTTTCTAAGAAGATACCATTACGAGCAACAAACACTTTGTTCTCTGATGGGTTGTAAAAGTAATATCCTTTTGTTTCCTTAGGATAACCCACAAATAAGCACTTATCTGATTTGGTTTCAAGCTTATTTGAAAGTAAACGTTTTACATAAACTTGACAACCCCATATTTTCAAAAAGGTTAGACTAGGAATCTTTCCTGTCCATATCTCATATGGTGTCCTTTCTGTAGCCTTTGTTGGAGCCCTATTGAGTATGAATGCAGTGGTTTCAAGAGCATAACCACAGAAAGAGATTGGTAGTTCAGCGAGACTCATCATGGAACGAATCATGTCTAACAGGGTCCGATTTCTTCGTTCGGACACACCATTCCGTTGTGGTGTACCTGACGGAGTGAGTTGTGAAACGATTCCAAAGCTTCTTAGATGGTCACTAAATTCCTGACTCAAATACTCACCACCTCGATCTGATCGAATGACTTTTATTGTTTTGCCAAGTTGATTCTGAAATTCAGTCTGGAATTCATTGAACTTTTCAAAAACTTCATGTTTATGCTTCATTAGGTACACATAACCAAACCTACTGAAGTCATCAGTGAATGTCATGAAGAACTGAAAACCTCCTCTGGCCATTGTTGACATTGGCCCACATACATCCGAGTGTATGAGGTCCAATAAACCATGAGCTCTTTCACTTTTATCAGTAAATGGTGACTTGGCCATTTTACCCAATAAACAAGATTCACACTCCTCGATTCATTCAAAATCAAAAGAGTCAAGAAATCCACAATAATGGAGTCCTTTAATGCATTTCTCATTTATATGACCTAGCCTACAATGCCAAAGGTATGTTGGGTTTGAGTCGTTAGATTTAAACCTCTTTGTATTTATGTGATAGATGGGCATTTCAAGGTCTAGAACATAAAGTCCATTTATAAGACTAGCACTACCATAAAAGATCTCATTAAAATAAATAGAACAAGTGTTGTTCTTTATTATAAAATGAAATCCTTTCTTGTCCAAACAAGAAACAGAAATTATATTCCTGCTAATGGCAGGTACATGATAACAATTATCAAGTTCTAAAACTAAGCCCGTGGGCAAACTTAAAGTAAATGTCCCTATTGCTAATGCTGCAACTTTTGCACCGTTGCCTACTCGTAGGTCAACTTCACCTTTAGCCAGCCATCTACTCCTTGTCAGTCCCTGCACATTTGAACAAATGTGAGAACCACAACCGGTATCTAATACCCATGAAGTAGTAGTAGTAACATTTACTTCTATCACATAGATATCTGAATTGGAAGCATCACCATGCCCATTCCTTTTCAGTTCCTCCAAATACGCCTTGCAATACCGCTTCCAATGACCGATTTTGTTGCAGTGGAAACATTTTTGCTCTTCCTTAGAATTAGAGCTGGCAACAGATTTGCCTTTACCCGAGTTCTTAACCAGATTTTTAGATTTCTTGTTTCCACCAACCTTGCCTTTTCCAGGCTTCTTAAATCCCTTTCCCTTGTTTATCATCAAAACAACACCCCGATTTTTCTTGATGTTTTGCTCAGCGGAGTTGAGCATTCCATGCAATTCGGTTAAGGTCTTCTCAAGACCATGCATATTATAGTTCAGAATGAACTGGTCATATGCCGGGGTGAGTGATGCGAGAATCACATCAGTATCCAGCTCTTGACTAATTGGAGATCCAAGTCTTTCCAAGTAGTCCTTATACCCAATCATCTTGAGTACATGAGGTCCAACTGGGCTCCCACCAGTAAGCCTTGTGTGAAACAAAGCCTTGATTGTCTCGAACCTTTCGATCCGTGCTTGTTTTTGAAACAAGTTCTTGAGTTCATTAGAGATGTCATGTGCATGAAGATTCAGAAACTGTTTCTGAAGATTAGCTTCCATGATGGTTAACATCAGACAAGTGACATCAACTTCATCACGGACATGCCTTTCATAAGCATCTCTAGTGGCTCTAGGAGCATTGACCGCTCGTTCAGCAAGAATTGGTTGGTCAAGGACATATTCTTTACGCTCTTGCCTGAGAACAATTCTCAGATTCCTATCCAAGTCCATGTAATTTGTTCTATTAAGTTTTTCCTTCTCAGGGATTGATCGCAGTGAAAAAGTTGTGTTGGTGGCCATATTAACTACAACAAATCATGCAAAGAATTTTAAATAATGCTCAAAATAACCCCCACTATATTAAATAGAAAGTCCCAAATATAGTGGTCCAAGATCCATATTTCACTAAAATTTAAGTAAGCTTTGGCTTATCACTTAAACATTAGTTATTTAGGTAAACAACTCTTGGTAATCATATCCTATATGACTCTTGGTTTGTTTGGTCAGCATCATGTGATTATCCAAACATTCCTTGCTTCAAGGCCCAAAACCATTTTGATGGCCTTGTAAGTCCAAACCAATATTAAGACTCGAGAATAATGATCATTCAAAACATCTTCCTAAGATAGTGTGAAATGCTCTGCTTTGGCAGACACATATCACGGCTAGCATAGTATAAATGGTGGTCATATTGGGAAAACAATTTAGACTTATAATTAATAGGGACTAATTATTAAACACATGCAGCAATCATAGATTTAAATAAATAATTTAAAACTAGTGTAGTGATATAGTATGACTCCTAATGCTTCATATCTCCTTGGCATCTTCAACCTATGAAGTAGACTACTAAATATCTACGGGGTTGAAAACAATACAGGGGATATTGGGAATAACAAAACGCAGGCCGTAAAACAACACAATATAAAACATACATTCGGATCATGCTATATCACCAATTCAAACTGTCCCTGTGACGAAACAAACTAATTGCGCATGCACAGATTGAAAATTAAATTTTAAAATCCGCAAGTAATATTTTAATGAATTCTAAAATAATTCGTATTATATACAGAGATACATATCATATCCGTAATATAGATCAGTACACATATATAACTACAAATAAAATATAATGAACTTAAATTCGAATTTGGCAGAACACATGATCAAATCATTCGAATTATAATATGGGAGAATTTGTCACGGCATTGCCTTGATTTGTGTAGAGCTCGTCTTCCCGTTTCCGAAAAGTACTTATGGGTCAGAAATGGATTAACGAATCAAAAGTTACGGCCAAAACAAGATTGTCCGATCCACAAAAACAGCTCATTAGCCGGCGGTTGCCAAAATAATTCGGATCTCATCCGAAAAATTAGAAACCAAATCTCCTAAAACTAAAATAATATTCTGAATATAAATCAGATCTGATTCAAAAAATTGAATTTTTGATATCCACTAAGATCTGTTCTGAATAATTAGGCAGTAGGATTTTATCCAATTCCTAATTCCATTCAGAACTGATCCGAACAATAATAAATAATATCATAAAATATTCTTAACATAAATTATGAGTATCAATTCGGATCCAATTCAAACTATTGAATTTTCATGTCCATTCAGATCTCTTCCGAATAATTAGGCTGTAAGATTTTATCCAATTCCTAATTCCATTCAGATCTGATCCGAAAAATAACAAATAATATCATAAAATATTCTTAACATAAATTATGAGTATCAATTCGGATCCAATTCAAACTATTGAATTTTCATGTCCATTCAGATCTCTTCCGAATAATTAGGCAGTAGGATTTTATCCAATTCCTAATTCCATTCAGATCTGATCCGAAAAATAATAAATAATATCACAAAATATTCCAAATATAATTGTGAACATATATTGGATCAAATTCGAAATATTCGAATATCACATCCTCACAAAAAAACGGAATATAAAATACACATAAATTCCGAATTTAATAAAAAACTAATTCCGAAATTAATAAAAAATAATTCCGAAAAATCCCAAAATAATCAAATAACTGATTATATATTAAATCAGGTAACCCGAATATAATAAAGAACCGTAGGCTCTGATACCACTGTTGGGTTTCGAGCAAAAAAACGCAGCGGAATAAACAAAAAAATATTGCCCCAAAGTAAACAACCGGATCTGAGGTTCTTACTATAAACGAAATTACAAGATATAAGAGGGACTTACATAGCAATTTTAAACAAGGATGTCAGACAGTCCGAGAAAACAATCCCGAGCTCTACCGGTATCCACACGCACGTGACTGGATCGGCCACAGGGAATGTGCTAGCGTTCTCTTCTTTCTCTCTCTGTAGGTTTTGAGATGTGAATTTTAACTCTTGAAATTCGCGTGTCTCCTTAGCCCTATTTATAAGAGGAGGAAAGAAAGAGTTTTATAGCTAATAAAACTCTCCTGGAGGCCCTAGCCCAATACCATTCGAAAACCTACTTCGAATTGGGCTAATCAGGCTATTTTAATGTTATTAACGAACATTAATGATCCAAATTACTTAGGTGTGTGACCCTGTAGGTTTATACATCGTTGGCAGTGGGCTAGAAAATTAATTCAAGCCTCACAAATCATAAGCGGCTTCTAGCTAGCAAGGCATTATGACTATCCAAAATATATAAATGTCAATTAAATCTGACATAACCTTTTAATGATTAATTTGTGTTAATAATTCTCTTTTGTCAAATGATATCTTAATTGAGACAAGGTTAGGTCTTGTCATCCTTGTTATTCTTAATTAATATTTCTTGATTACCAAGTAAGATTAATCTTGAACAAATGACACCTCATTTGAGCATGGTCATGCTAATTAATCTTACTTGTCAAGGGGCCCAATAGACATCTTTCTCTCGCTATACGAGAGTGACAAAAACTATCTTGATAATTCACATACCACTACATGGTTCATAATATGTACAATCACCACCTTTATAATTACCCGTTTAAAGATAACATTTAATGGTGTTAATACACATTAATTCACATGCAAGTAACAGCACCTCATCACTATTGAGGACAACACTGATGACATATAACCCAGCAGTGTCCTCAAGTTGGGTCTGTCCAATGAACTTGTTCACTAACAATCATCTATGTTATTAACTTGATATCTTTATACTCATGACTAGTGGAATATAGCCATCAGTTAATCCACATACTGGTCTATTAATTATTAATGTCCCAAATTAATAATATTAGATCAAGGACAATTAGAATATTATGTTTATTTTAAAGTGTAGCATTCCACAATTAAGTCACGTACTTAATTAGCTACTAAACATAATATTCAGGGATTAAATATTAATAAAAAAACTCACGATAATAATTAACATAAAATGAGTTTGTGACTTTATTAATTAATGAGCATTAAATATTCATTGATAAATCATAAAGTATGATTGTCCTAGGGCATACTTCCAACACTAGTCAGAAGTGAAAAACGAGTAATAGATATTTATGCGAAGAAATTGGATACTGATGTGCGCCGCCTAGAGAGAGAATCTCTCTAGGGTTTAGTCGGCGATCAACTTGGGGTCGGTGATTTCCCAATCGCTCGACAATTCGTGTACGCAGCGAGGAATAGGCGACACATCTTCATTGAAGCTGCAGTGTTCTCGCGCAGGACAAGTTGCGGAGCTTAGGTGTTCATGATCTTTAGTCATCTCTCTTTCGGCAGTTTTGGCTCGAGAATGGAGGCAAGTTTTGAGAAGAGTTCGGGGCAGATTGGCCCGAGAGGGGCGTGTCCTCGGTGTCGAATGGGAAGGAATAACAAAATCCGTGATGTCCAGGACAAATGGTGGGGAAGAGGATGAAGTATTAGTGATTCGCCCCCCTCCTGAGCCGCCACCATGGATTGTGGATTCAGAAGAAGTGGATGAAAAAGAGATCCAACGGTTGAAGTTTTACTTTTTTTGCTTATTTCTTTTCAGACTGAATTTGCTTGTTGTTTGTGTCTTTATTTCTTCGTACAATAAGGGGGTAGGGTATGTGCGTTGGTTTTGTGTAGCACGTAGAATTTTGGTTAGAGGCGATCAGGCTGATTCAGTCGCTAATAGCCTTTGTGCTCTCACTGTTTCAGCGACCAGTCTCGCTCTTTTCGGGGCGGGCTATTCTATGTCTGGTCATGACGTGGGTGGGCCACTGGACTTTGGTATTGTTTGGAGAGAGTGAGATTTAGGTCTTGGGACATGGTTGTTACTCTTGTTTGGTTGATTTAATATAAGTTTGTTTCCTTTCAAAAAAATAGTCAAAGTAGAATATGTGAATAGTGCAAAAAAGTCCAATGTTGCAATTAAAAGAGAACGAAGGTAGTACATTATTATAAACTAGGGAGTTATATACACAGGCAAGTAGTCAAGTAGACACAGGCGGATTATTTTCAGTCCCACACCAAACCAGAGTACCAGATCAGACTTAAACAGACCAGATCAGACCAGACTTCCTTAGTTGTAAAATACACAGAGACCATACATTTACCAGACCGGTTCAGACCAGACCAGACTTGAACGGAACAGACCAAACTATATCAACAAATTTCAGTCCAAGTAAAAACATCCTACAACTTTAAAATATGAGTTTTGTCATTCTTAGGATGTTTTTACTTGGACTGAAATTTTCTAGTCTGGTCTGGTAAATGTGTGGTCTCTGTGTATTTTATAACTATCCAAGTCTAGTCTGGTCTGGTCTGTTTTAATCTTGACTGGTCTGATTTTGTATGGTCTGGTCTAGGACTGAAACAATTCAAGTAAAAACATTCTTAATCCTCGAACTATAGTGCCATTGACATTTTTTATACTCGACTTTGGATATTTCTACTTTTATTCCTATGGCTATTGTGTGAAGTGAAAGACACTTTTGGTACTCATCTTTAAAAAAAACATATTTAGTTTTTCAACTATTATAAAAGTGACACATTTGGTCTTCCAACTATTACGATAATGACATTTTTTGTCTTCCACCATATGTGTTAAAATCATAGTGGAAGGACAAAAAATGTCGATTTGACAATACTCAATGAACTAAATGTGAGTAATTTTCTTGTCGATGACTAAAAGTTGAAGGACTACAAATTAAAAAATTAAAAATGACAAAAACTTTAAAAAGAATTAACTTCCCCCAATCTCCAAACCACCATATACAACCATAGTGTAAATCCACCGTTGCAAGTACATTACAGAGAAAATTTACATGTCGCATGGTTGTCTGACACGATTGTGTCGGTATGTGTGTGTGCGCAGGATATGACGAAGTTGATGAGTAGCGGTAAATCGGGTACCCAATGGGGTAACAAAATTGGGTATATGCTTTTACCAGTGTATTACTTTCACAAGGCTTCTAATGATCCTCTCCAATTTGTCAAGAGAGCCAAATCTATGATTGACAAGAAAAAGCTATCCTTAGAAGCCCTTTGCTCTTACAAAATTGGTGATTTCGTCATGTCCTTCCTCGGTGTTAAGGTGCCATTTACTTTAGTTTGTACATCCATATTTTTTTAGTTTTATAATATTAGATGCATTTGCATTGTTGCATGCATGCATCCAATGTTTCAATTCTGATTCAAGTTGTTGCATATAGCTAGCGAGCATGCTCAACTATCGGATCATATGTAACACAACGTTCCTAATTTCAAATGTGATGGGCCCACAAGAGGAGATCTCCATTGCAGGCAACCCTGTCACCTACAT
Source organism: Cuscuta europaea (assembly GCA_945859875.1). Lineage (NCBI taxonomy): Eukaryota > Viridiplantae > Streptophyta > Magnoliopsida > Solanales > Convolvulaceae > Cuscuta > Cuscuta europaea. Next base: position 11,597,992 of record CAMAPE010000038.1, read on the forward strand.
AAGAACAGTCACATCAAGCTTGCCTCATGTATGTGCAATATTACTAGTGCATCATGTATCATATACTCCTTCTGTCCTAGTTTAAGCTTTTCATGTGCATATTTTGAATGTTCAAACTAAAGCTTTTGATTTATATTTGATGAAATGATTATTACTCCTAAATGACAAATTAATCACCAAGTATGAAAAATAATACATATATAACATTACAATTATTATCAATGACCTCGATTAATACTCATCAAAACTAAATTTCAAAATACACTTTATTTAACTTATGTAATTATTGTCTTAATAATCATGTCATTTTTTAATGAGAAACTTAAGTAGGACATAGGTAGTATTGTTAAATGAAAATTCCATAATAGTAGTAAACCGTAGTGAATTTTCACAAATATGAGTATCATTATTTTATTTCCGTAACAGGATCTATATGTACTCTTATTTAGGGAAACTTTTGTTCTTTTAACTCGACAAAAGAAATTATATTTGTGAAAGAAAACATGTTTAGTCATATCTTTGAACTTTACCTATGTTTTACTCAACAGAACATTTGATTTAGTGTCTAAACAAATAAAAACATTTACTAACTCCAACATATTATTTACCCATGAAATATTATAATTACAACATATCTTCAATCAACCTTGTTAACTACTTTTTAAATTCATTTGAAATGGACAGAGTATTAGAATTACATAATGATATATATATATATATATATATATATATATATATATATATATATATATATATATATATATATATATATATATATATATATATATATATATATATATATATATATATATATGCTGTAACTGAGGTTCAATTTTGGAGATGGGTATTAATAATGCAGCATCCATGCATGCATGCAGGCGATCGCAATATATATGGTGAGCTACGACGGGAGAGCAGACCTGCAAATTTTGGTTGCCAAAGATATCATCCCTGACCCCAAGGTTCTAGCCAGATGTTTTGAAGATGCTTTAAAAGCAATGAAAAAACAAGTTGAGATGAACAACTCACACCTCATCCATGGGAACAAATAATATCGTAGATGTTTGACAACATTAAAGTTATTGTGTGCCTTAAAATAAATTCAATACTTGCACTAATACGGCAGTATAGCATAGTAAGGATCGTATCCACATAGAAAGTAATATCCTCCTTTTAAGAGTATTTAAAATAATAGATCAGAAATAGAAACTTGGTTTTGCTTGATTTCACTTAGTGAAATGCTCGTCGATCCCGGTTATATCTTTAACTATAATCCTATCGAATATAATACTCAATCATGGGTTATTTCCAATTCATCGGGGTAGCTATTATAATTAACGAGACACGTTCGTTAATAAAACTTACTATATAGTCAATATACAACACGGATAGTAGTAGCAATAAAACTTAACATGAAATCAATTGAGATTAACAACCTCAAAACAAGCGATTGATTGGTTTAGTCAATATAAGCAATCCCCCTTCGAATATTAACTATGAGACACATACATTAATAATTCATGTTTACATCGTTGAAAGGATCGAACGAATAACAAGTGTATCTGTCGATTAGTTCTAGTAATAATTAATATATGAAACCAAACTAATTGATCCTTTAAGTAATGCTCAAATATTAATATGAGATATAAAATAGGAATATAATTAATAATTTAATATTCAAGAGAAGATGATTAAAGAAAATAACTCACAACTTACAAAACACAAGCTTCAATGTAGCAAAACCAAGATGGAAGGGTTTAGCTCTTCATTTGGAGACTAAACATACTACAAAAATATAAAGCAAATATTTGTCTAAACTGAGCTTAGAGGTATATGTGAATTTTTAGGTTGTGGATCTTCGTGCTTGCGCACTTTGTCCTCACTCGTGCGTGCCCTGAGAAACTTCTCAGGGAGTCGCCCATCCCAAGACTACTCCCGTGCAAGCACGCTTAACTTTGGAGTTCTTGGGTGATGAGCTCCCTTAAAAGAAGATGCACCTTTGTTGGTATGAGTAGTAATATTAATCCTCTTAAATTAATCTCGGGTATTATAGCTATACCAAAAGCAAATTTACCAAGTGGTGTAGCGGTAAGCGCAACGATCTACAAATGGTATCTATGGGGAAGATTGTTGGGCCGCGGATATGCGGTGCTAGTAGTCTGCAAACCTGCTCGTGCAATTGAAACATGGCGCTTTGCTTGTTCTATAAAGGGGGAAAGACGTGCTACACTATCAGCAATTGCTTTTGATGTAGCGGTAAGCGCAACGATCCACAAGTGATATCTGTAAGGAATAAATTATATTTCAATTTTGATGATGTTGTTCAAATTAGGAATTTAGAGTACTCCTGTAGACAAATTGTTCTTAGAATTTGCTATTGTAAGTAATAGATTAATCGACTGCCACAACAGAACAATTATGTCTCTCTTTAGACAGAATTGCTAATGACTTGGTAGAAATTCAAGATACACGAATTTAACGAGGAAAAATCTTTTGGTTCAAGAGGGATTAAAAAACTTCAACAAACCTCAAAGTAATTTCAAAACATTTCACCAAAAAGCCTTTAAAAATATGTAACAAGATAAACTAGTTTACCTCTGAGTCACCCCAACTCGAAGTTCTCTAGATGGAATTCTTGCTACCTTATCTTTTGAATAAGGAATCTCTGGACACTACAACAAACTCCTCATGTCATACCCAAATCTTGAAGAAAAGATTCTCAAACGTTCTTCTGTAACACAATACAGTAATGATATTATGATAAAAAAAACAACGAATGGAAACACTTAATAAACTATTAGTGGTTGAACTTTATCTTCTAAGGCATCTTTTATGTGTCCGACTCTCCTTTACGAGCAAAATTTTGTCACACTTCAAACACTTTTTTCCCTACATGAGGTTGGGTATTTATATTGATGTCTAGCTATGAGATATCACGAATTTATGAAATTAAGAACTTTCCTTATAGCCGCAGTATCCTTTGTTGTATCCTTCCTTTTTAAAGATCGATTCTTCACTTTGAGCTCGAATCTCTTTGAATGTGTTATTTCGTGATTTGCTACGTGTTGATGTGCACTTAAAAATTCCCGATCCTCTTTATTTGGAAAGCAATATGCACACATATGTGATTTAAAAATAGCTTCCTTTTTAATATACACTAAAAAATTAAAGACATAATATTGCGCATAAAATTTTCTTGTGATCTTTGCAAGGAAGATGTTTTGCCCATGATCCTCTTTAGAAAATCGTCCTTTTATTTTGAAGATGTTTCATTATTGCATGAAGATGGTTTGGAAGATGTATCCTTGTAAGTATTGAACATCCATTTTGAAATTTGAAAAGTTCTTTTATTTGAAAACTTGCTTTGTGAGAAAGATCTCATATTTAATTCCTTGTTAGTTGAACTTGTTTCCTTTAAATCAATCCTTTGTTTGTATGATATTTGATTATTTCTTTCTGAGAATAATCCTTTTTAGTTTAGTATTAGTCACAATTGAACATGAGTACTAAAGGATTTTTTTTAAGTAAGCCGAATTCATCAATCTTGAATGAGCAACTCGGCTCTAAAACCATGTCTATACCATGCTGGCTTATTCCAAAGCATGAATTAAATACTTTTCCCGCAATCACTCATAAACAAAAAGTAGCACTAAATTGTGAGCTAGAGGGAGACAAGGAGAGATTATTTAAACAATGCCAGAGGAAGAGAGAGTATTAATTAAACAAAACACTATGTCCAACGCTACACTGTATTAATTGATACCCGCCTGTAATTTATTAAACCTGGGTCTTCTCATAGTAATCCCAAAAATGTGTAATTCCAGGATACTCCGAAATTCATGGATAATCTTCTCCTATTGATCCCAGGTGACCTGCTACTTGCTAAACAGGTAAACAAATTAAAAAGAAAAAAGAAAAAAGAAAGGAAAGTAAACGGATAGAATCACGTGACTCGAGCAATCCTACGCCTTTGCCTCTAGTCTTCTTCTTCTTCTTCTTCTTCTTCTTCTTCTTCTTCTTCTTCTTCTTCTTCTTCTTCTTCTTCTTCTTCTTCTTCTTCTTCTTCTTCTTCTTCTTCTTCTTCTTCTTCTTCTTCTTCTTCTTCTTCTTCTTCTTCTTCTTCTTCTTCTTCTTCTTCTTCTTCTTCTTCTTCTTCTTCTTCTTCTTCTTCTTCTTCTTCTTCTTCTTCTTCTTCTTCTTCTTCTTCTTCTTCTTCTTCTTCTTCTTCTTCTTCTTCTTCTTCTTCTTCTTCTTCTTCTTCTTCTTCTTCTTCTTCTTCTTCTTCTTCTTCTTCTTCTTCTTCTTCTTCTTCTTCTTCTTCTTCTTCTTCTTCTTCTTCTTCTTCTTCTTCTTCTTCTTCTTCTTCTTCTTCTTCTTCTTCTTCTTCTTCTTTCCATTAAGATCATCATATGCAAATGTGCAATCGACGGGCATGAGGGCGTTACACTCAAGAAAGAGTTGTTTGAATGGCTTGGATTGCACACATGGTTTCTGGATCCAGGTTTGCCCTACCCATGGATTGTTCTCTTCTGCTCTTTTCTTTTTTTCTCTTTACCGCACGTGAATATCTCTTTCTCACCTTCAAGTTCATTTTTTATTTAGGTTTTCGAGCATGCTCAAATTTGTTCACCTTTCTTTCAATTTCAGATTTGGAAAAGTTAATTTGGACAATCCAAACTGAAATTTGACATGGCTCATCATGGGCAACGAAAAAATTTGAATGATAGTCTACTTACGTATCATGGAGACTAAGCCAGTTTGATGACCGGAAGGATGGCGACGCTGAGATGGACGGAGGCCGGCATCAAAGAACAACTGGTGGAGGACAGTGCGGAATTGTAAATTAAATTAGTAGGCCGGAAATCCATGAACATTTTGAGAGGAATAGGGCAGATCGGAAGAAGAAAGGGGGAGACGGGCGAAAAGCGGTGAGCTAATAGGAAGATGGAGAGAAGGATTTGAGGGAGCTGCATTTTCTGAAGAGGAAAGAGATAAAAAGAAAAGGAATTAAAAAAAATTAGAAATGTATAAAGCCAATCAGAATAAGACACATGGACAGGTGACCTGATGACTTGATTCATTCAGGTTAGCGGTTCATTTTGAGAAGATACCCCATGTAGATTAGATTATATTTGAATTACTTATATTTGAGATTATTTTTGGAAGAACCTCAATAGGTGGGATTAATGTTGTGAATTTTTCCTTTTTTATATCAAATAACAAGTTTATTCATATCAAATAATAGCAAAGAAACAAGTACATGAATAGCCTAAGGCTACAATGAGATGAGACTTTGAACAGAAAAGATCTCATGAATCCTTCAAGATCGCTAACCCCGTAATAATGCAGTCTAGTGTAACAGTTTTGCTGCACTTGCTACTCTAAATAAAAAATAAGAAATTACAAATAAGAAATCTGGCTTCACCAGCCACCACAAAAGGAAACCACCAAAATCTGTGGGACAAATGTCGGGGGTCATTTGCCATACTATTATTCCAAAACATCAGAACCACAATATGTAGAGAGAGGGACCAGACCAAAACCTCTCCAAAGGGCAATCCCTTAACACATAAAGCCAAAAAACAAACATTTTGCAAAACCAAAACAGCAATAAATTAATTGCACCTAGAAGCCCATTAGGCAGAGGACTACCTGGCCTCCAAGAAAAAAATCCCTCAGAACCCAACTTTGCAACCGGAGAGAGAGAGTTGCGTTGGGTTTTTCCATGATCGGTAAAACCCTACCGGTGGCTAAGCCGCCTGACCCTTCCACTCTTCGTTCTTTTGCATTGGTTTTGGCAGGAGCAAACACCGAAGATATTACGATCAAACCTCCCTCCAGATTTAAGGGAATGCCATCAGTGGAATTCTCTAAAGAGGAGGTAGACATTCTGGCTCGTAAACACAATTTCTCTCTGCTTGGATCTTTTGTTAAAGGCAGGCCTAAATTGGATGTGATTCGTAAAGCTCTTGAATCCATTGGGTTTAAGCACTCTTTTCAATTAGGTCTCCTAGCCCCTAGGCATGTTCTTTTGCGATTTGATTCTGAGGATGACTTTCAAAGGGGTTGGTTGAGATGTAAATGGACAATACAAGGCTACTTGATGATGGTTTCTAAATGGACGCCACAATTCAGATCTGATGTCGAGTCCCCAATAGTTCCAATATGGATTGCATTTGAAGGATGATAAGTCCGTATTTAGACACGCATTTGATGCGTGTTGAGATTGGCTTTTGATGGTTTTCCTAGCTTTAAGGTGTTACAAGTCTCAATTTTAGCTCAAGTTATGTTTAACAGGCGTTGGTTCGAGTTTTGTGTCATTTGGAGTCAAAATGAGGATTTTAGAGTTCGGCACCGGCGCTTGAGAAGAAATCAGGATAAGTTGAGAAGCATTCGAGAGTGAATTGAGAGATTTGGAGGTCACCGGGAGATTCACGATGAAGTTTTGACGACAAGAGAGCTCTAGGAATGGCTACAGGATCAAAATAAGATGAATGGAACTTGAAATCGGCGATCAGAATGACCTTCTGTCAATCGTTCAAGCATATCTCTTTGTAGAAACAACTAATGGACATGATTCAAGTTGTATATGTAAGACAACTTCAAGGGTTACAAATCATATGAAGACACCATTACGAGAATAGCAGAGCAAGAAGGTGAAAACAGATGACGAAGTCAGATGATCTCTGATGCGATTTCAGAATGACACCTTCCACCGTTTTGATAATATCTCTTGATTAGATAATTCAAATCATATTCGGAAAGTTAGGGTGGATAGAGGACTTCATTATCTAAAATTTTCATGAAGGAAGTTTTGTCACATTCGGAATAGAGAAAAGGCTGAAGAACACGGACGCACAACTGTGCGTCTAGGACGAACGATCGTGCGTAAGAGACAAAACCGTGGAGGAGCTACTGCCTGCTACGCACGATCGTGCGTAGCCAGGGATGCACGATCGTGCGTAGCCCGGAGTTACACGCGGAAATTTTCCACATCGACCAGAATTGTGATTTTTTCCCTCTTTTTTATAAATAAGGCCTCCCTAACTCTTTTTAGTGGGGACGAACATTACGGAGAGGCCTAGGGACGAATTTAACACCGTTTTTACGCTATTTTCTTCCAAGACCCTGGGATTATTTGTAAGTTCATCTTTTTAATTAATGACAATTTATTCTATTCTTCCCAATTCTGTTGATTCTTCAATTATGAATTGTGAGTAGTTTAATTAGGGATTTGGGATTGATGAAGGGGTTAATCATGATTGATGGCTAGATTCTTTTCGATTTAATTGCATGAATGCCGTTTAATTTGTGTTTAAATAATTTAACTGATATCTTTTCTAACCTGGAAGCGCAGCTAGAATTACAATTGCACATAGAATAAATTAAGAGAGATCTAGTTTATTCTAGGACACATTCACACACACTTAATCGTTGGCTAAGAGATTAGTAGCGATTAAGGGGCCGTAAGCTCGCCCGTTTTGGAAATAATTTAGAATCTTGTCGCATGAGAGATCTGTCTGGTCCCCTAAATTATTGTACTCTACGTCGCGAGAGCGGTAAGAACTTAGTATTGATTAGCTAGGCTCAATTAAATTAATTTCATGTAATTAGGCCTGATCTGCCAGAAATCTTGTTACCCCCGGAATCAATCCCTGCTCCCTTCGTCGTTAATTAGAGAGAACCCAATCTTTTATTTAAATAGTTCATTCGCATTAGTTTAATTTTAATTCAACCAACCAATCTCGCACGACGCATTTATTTTTTTTTATTCCTTTTTAATCACTGAATTTAATTAATCCTTGATTCCCTTTTATCCGTCCCTGTGGAGACGATACTCGTACTTTCACCGCTATTCTACAATCTTTTAAAGTGCGAGAAACTCACATCAAAGGACTTCCCCTACATTTGTTTGATAAAAGGGCTTTGTTTTCTATCGCTAACCTGATTGGCAAGCCCCTAAAATCTGATGCAGCCACAGCCAATCTCACTAGGCCCTCAGTAGCGCGAGTCTGTGTCGAGGTTGACCTAACTAAGGAATTACCTCACAAGGCCTGGCTTCAAAATGGTGACTTTGGTTTTGCTCAAACTGTTACCTATGAGGATATGCCAAAATATTGTGTTGAATGCCTATAAAAAGGTCATGTTGATTGCAAGAATAACCCCCCAGAAAAGACTAGTACAACAACCATTAAGGAGAAAGAATGGGTTCAAAAACAGAAAAATGATAAGGCAAACAAACATGATTTCAAGCAGAAACAGAAAGCTCAAATTGATCTGCATCCTTCCTCTGATCCTCAGGGGTCTGGCAGCTCAAAAGAGGTTATTGTTGTTGATCCCCAGTAACCTCAGAATGTGAATGTGGAATCTCGGAATCATGAAAGGGCAATGGTGGATTCCCAAAAAGATCAGAATGCGAATGTGGAATCTCAGAATCATGAAAGGGCATTGGTGGATTCCCAGAAAGCTCAGAATGTTGATGTGGATTCTCAGAATCAGGAAAGTGATCTGCCACCAGCAACTCAAGACAATCCAATTCCACAGCTTGATAGCATAGACAGTGAAGCAAGAGCTTTGGTGGATGGGCTTGCATATGCTGCTGATCTGAAAAGATTAAAGCACCGGGATGATTCCATTAAAAGGGTGGGTAAACCACAAACTATTTTAGTTGAGGATGGAAATACTTCAGATGGTGGAGAACCTGAAGATACGTCCAACATATCTAAGGAAGAATGGCATAGTATTCTTCAACCTATTGTCAATCATGTGAAGATTATTGAGCAGAATATGGAGAAAAACCCTGAAAATAACCATGTTGGAGAGCTAATCATTCAAACAACAAGAAAAAAGAGGATTAAGAAGGATTATAACCTACATTTACCACCTATTCAAACTAGGTCTGCAGCAAGGAAAGAGGCTGAAGAAGCCTATGGAACTTCTCAATGAATATCTTCTAATGGAATGCTTGTGGCCTCTCTTCCTCGTGCCGGAGGCTACAAGGTTTAGTAATGCATTGAGGACTATCTATCATTATCATTATTGAGCCTATTGTTTCTGTCAATAGAGCTACTTTCTTTCAACACAATCTTAGTTTCAATAAAGATTTTTTTAAATCAGATAATAAAATTTGGGTGTTTTGGAAGGAGGAGGGTTTTCCTTTTGTCTGATTTTGTTGATAGTGATCAGCTTTTACACTTCAAAGTTGTTGATAGAAAATGGGGGTGGCCTTTTTTCTATTCAGCTGTTTATGGTAAACACACCAGGCAGGACAGGATGCCTCTTTGGGATTGGCTTGCAAATTGGAAGGACAATTATAACGCTCCCTGGATTGTTGGGGGTGATTTCAATGTCCTTTTTTCTCTTACTGAGCATCAGGGGAGGACCACTCCAGATATTAATGAAATTCATGATTTTAAGGATTGCTTAGATCATTGTGAATTACATCAAATTCCTCACACAGGGAGCCCTTTTACCTGGACAGGAGTGAGATCTCAGGGGAGACTCTAGAGAAGATTGGATAGAATGGTGGCCAATGATGCTTTTCTGGATAACTTTGATTATGTTTCTCAGCAGCATCTTGTCAGAACTTCATCAGATCACTCTCATTTGCTCCTGACCTGCAAAAAGCTCAAGTTCAGGGTCCAAGACAATTTAGATTTCAGAATATGTGGCTAACTTCTACTAGCTTTCAAGATGTGGTGATCAAAAGTTGGAATGCATCTAAAACAGGTGGGGGCATGAGAGGTTTGTATCACAAATCACAAAGGCTTAAGGTGGATTTAAAAGAGTGGAACAAAACTGTTTTCGGGAATCTTTTTGAGCAACTTCATTTGGCTGAAACTAAAGCTAAGGAGGTTGAGATTATTTTTTATATTGATCCTTCAGAGAGAAATAGGGAAGAATGGTCTAAAGCTCAAGCTCAACACAAATTGAGGTTAAAACAAAAGGAAATTTTCTGGAGGCAAAAAGCAAAAGTCAAATGGCTAAAAAAAGAGGATGCCAATACTAAATACTTTCATAACTATGTTAAGAGTAGAAACAGACATCAAATTACAACTTCCATTGTTGACAAACATGGAAATGTCTGTTCTGACCACCAATCAATTGGTGATGTAGCAGTTGATTACTATAAAGATCTTTAGGGATGAATTACCCGATTGTGAAGCCATGGATTACATGTTATCCTTCCTTCCCACACTGGTATTAGATTCTGAAAATCAACAATTGAGGATCATTCCTGAGGATGAGGAAATTAAAAAAGCAGTGTGGTCTTTGGATAAAGATAGCTCACCTGGTCCTGATGGATTCTCTGGTAACTTTTTCAGAACTTGCTGGAATATTGTGGGAGCAGATGTCTGCTTGGCAGTTAAGGAATTTTTCTTCGGGATCACTATGCCCACAGCCCTTACCTGTGCTCAGATTGTTCTCCTTCCTAAAGTTTCTATGCATGAGAATTTCAGCCATTACAGACCTATATGCCTTTCAAACTTTATGAATAAAGTTTGTACTCGCATCATTACTTCCAGGCTACAAACAGTTATGAATCATATCATTTCTCAAGAACAGATTGGTTTCTTAAAAGGAAAAGATATTCATCAACGTATCCTACTGGCTAAGGAACTCATTCATGTTATTGATAAGAAGATTAGAGGAAATAATATAGCAATCAAGTTGGACATGACTAAGGCATTTGATAGAGTGTCTTGGATCTTCTTGGAAAAAGTTTTGGTTAAATTTGGGTTTCAGAGACCTTTTGTTGATAATATTCTTTCAAATCTCAGAAGTACCCATCTTTCAGTGCTAGTCAATGGTCAACCTCATGGGTTTTTTAAGCCCCTTAGGGGAGTGAAACAAGGAGATCCATTGTCACCTTTCCTGTTCATTTTGGTTTCTGAATGTTTTTCTAGGGGACTCAATGCTCTTGTTGAGATGAAAAAGATAGGGGCTTACCAGGTTGCTAGAGGAACTCCTACTATTTCTCACCTTGCTTATGCTGACGACTTTCTTATTTTTGCTAATGGTTCCATCAGATCTTTGAAAGCCTTATCTGGCTTTCTACAGCAGTATGAAAAAGCCTCTGGTCAGATGGTCAACCTGCAGAAAAGTAGCCTTATTATCTCCAAAAAAGTTTCTAATGCAAGGCAGACTATTATGGAAAATGCTTTAAATATGTCTGCATCTCATCTCTTTTTTAGGTACCTAGGGGTTCAGATTCATCAAGGCATCACTAGAGCAAGGTATTGCAATCATTTGATCGAACATTTTGAATCTAAACTGAGCTCTTGGGAGAAGAAACATTTGAGTCAGAGTGGTCGTTTAATTCTCATAAAACATGTTCTGTCCTCCATACCTATTCATCATTTGGCTGCAACTACTATACCTAGATCTGTCCAGCATGTTTTGAATAGGATAATGGCTCGGTTTTTTTGGGGAAACAATGAGCACAAGCAGAAGTATCATTGGGCAAATTGAGGAAAACTCACTAAACCCACTAGTGAGGGTGGCTTGGGAATCCGTTCACTGTCTGATACTCAAGCTGCTTTTCAATGAAAAGCTTGGTGGGCCTGGAAGGAAGGGTCTTCTTTATGGGCTAATTATATGCATCATAGGTATAACAGAAATGATATGAGACCTAGACTTCAAGACTCCTATATGGAAGCAATTATGCAAGATCAATGACCTGGGAGAAGATAATGTGGAAAGGGATGAAAATCAAAGACTTATCTAGAAGCCTGATCCCCATGGAGCTTTCACTCTTGCTCCAGCCTATGATCTGGTGCGTGATGCATCCTCTTCTAGGTTTTCTTTTCAGCAGGCATGGAATACTCATCAAAGTTTGAAAATTAAGTTGTTCCTATGGAAGCTGCTCAGTAATTTTCTCCCTTTCCCGGAAAATCTCAAACGTTTCTCCATTCAGCTTGCCACTCAATACCCTATTTGTCTTATAGCTGAACAGACCCAGTCTCATTGCCTTTATTCCTGTTCAAAGGTCAGACATATCTGGGATTACTTTATGGGTATTTTCTCAATTCATAGAACATATAATCCTAGTATTCGTCAAATGTTTTTTTGTTGGTGGCTCTCAACAAAAGAAAACTCTTTGGAAGGTGTTCTTAAATCCAATCTACCGGGAATAATAGCTTGGTTTATTTGGAAAGCTTACAATGATCTGATTTGGGAAGATAAGCAGTTTGAAGTGGGAGCTATTATTGTTCGAATAAAAGAGTTTTGTCGACAATGGATTTCTACTCTACCTATGAAACTCTTTACTGATATGAATAATAAGCTCATTCAAGAAGGTATTATTGATAATACGACTCTAAGAAGTAAAGGTAAGGTTCTTATCTGGAAGAAGATTTCTCCCTACAGACTGAGGATGTCTGTGGATGTTGCTTTCTGTAATGGGAGGAGTGATGGCGGAAGAATCATACGGGATGCTTTGGGGAATTTGATTGCTGCTTTCTCCTCCCCAATCCGTGCGAAGACGGTTCTTCAGGCTGAGATTCAGGTAGTTCTCACAGCTCTTCAATGGTGTACTAGATCTGGCTTTTCAGATTTCCAACTGGAATCAGATTCAGAGATGACAACAAGACTTTTACAGAAGAAAGCTACAGCGCCGGCCTATCTTCATTCTTCGATCAAGGATGCTCAACAGATTTGCCAGTCCCATGTGTTTCGTATTCTCCATATCTTCAGGGAAATGAACAGAGTTGCTCATGCTCTTGCCAGGTTTGGTCTTGATATGAACGATTTAAGAAACTTCACCCCCTCATATCCTGTTCCTTTACACATTAATGCTTTAATTGAATTGGATAAAAATTATATTCCTTCTTTTAGGAATTAATTTTTCTTAATGATTTTCCAGTAGTTTTTTTTTCGGAAATTTAGATCAGGTATAGCCCCCCTAAATTTTCTGTTTTCTTTCTCTTGAGGTATGTTTCTACTGAGAGGTTTTGGTTTGGCCCCCCTCTCTTTTGTACTGGCCCCTGTTGTTTTAAGAAAATACCGGCATGCGACCCCCGACGCCTGCCCCTCTGATTTTGGTGGTTTGCCTTCCGGGGTAAAAAAAAACAACTTTGCAACCCACCAAGCTGATTTATTTGTTTGGGCCGGAATTACCCACCACCTTGGATCCAGCCCACCATCGCTCGCATAAGGAATGCATCGATCCAGCACCTTTGAACTGACAACATCAATCTCCAGCAAATCCACATGATAACCTTTAAGTCAGTCAAGAGCATATCGAAACACTTCAACTTCCAAATCCGTCGAACCGCTGAGAGGGAAACCTTGAGCAGCCACCGAAGATCCAGAGTGGTCCCTCAACAGAAAGCCAACTGAGGATTTACCGTTCTGCCAAAACACTTCCCAGATCAATTTCAAGAAAGAGCGCTTCGGTTTCATCCATCTTCCAACCCGAGGCTTCTGTATCCCCCACCTTTGAGGTAACAAGCCTTACTCTTTCAAAATGCTCCCGCCTGGTAAATTTATGTGTGCAGAGCTCCAAGAAATCATAAATTTACCAATAGTAATTATAGTTTTATCTTTCTCAGGAATTTCCCCCTCCCAGGTCGCCTTCCAATATACTTTCCACAGGTGCCATGTTATTACACCAGGCAAAATTTGTTTATAAACATCATCCAGCTTTTTTCCTGTAGCTGAAACCCACCATTTCATTAGATGTAATTTGATATTTAAGACTGGCCTCCTGTCCTCCTTACAGGAAAATACTTTCGTAAAAATTCCAGACAGATATGGCTAAAGAGCAAGTCAGCAAGACATGATCAGTATCCGCCCCTGCACTTAGACAAATTGGACATTGAGTTGGGTAAGCAACAGAGAAGGCTATGATGCACGCTAATTAGTAGTGCATAATTACATGTTTTTATGGTTGATTTATGTTAATTGTTTGACGTTTTATTTAGTTTGTAAACATTTATGTGATTTCAGTTGTAATTGTATTTTAGTTTTTATTTGTAAGTTGTAAAGTATAGTTAGGATTTGTGGTGTTGGAAAGGAAGACTTTGAAGTGAAGAAAAAGAAGATTTGGCTGCCCAGGAGCAAATACCCGACCGGGTATAACACTTGACCCGGTCGGGTAAGAAGTGAAAAATATCCAATTTTTCACCCGAAAGGGGACAACCCGGTGTGCAAAGATCACTCGAACGTGAAGAATATCCAATTTTTGCACTCACCCGGTCGGGTCCCCTACCCCACCCGGTCGGGTCTGACTTGACCCGGACACTTTAACATGTCGAAGATCACCAGAACGTGGGGAAATATCTGATTTTAACCGGACCCGATCGGGTGAGTACTTGACCTGATCGGGTACCCGGCCAAAGGTGTTGAAAAACACCTATAAATAGCACACTTTCTCTTCACAAAAAATAATCCCTTCTTCCATTCTCTTTAGCTCAGTTTAGAATAGCATTTCTTTATATTTTTCTAGCTATGTTTAGTCTCCAAATGAGGAGCTAAACTTCCATTCTTTGTGTTGCTCTTGAAGCTTGTTGATTATTAAAGTTGTGAGTTATTTTCTTAACTTCTTTCCTTGAATATTAATTAATAGTTATTTCCTTAATACCATCTCTATATTGATGTTGAGGAGTGTTGCTAAGATGACAATTAGTTAACATCTCGACATTAGTTAGAATGATATTTTCTTCCTCTGTATTAATGTTGGGGAGTGTTGCTAAGATGACAATTAGTTAACATCTTGATATTAATTATAGTAGGATTCATCTTCTTTAATAATATTCTTCCTTGAATATTAATTAATCCCTACTCATATTTCATATTAATATTTTGAACACTACTTAAAGGATCAACTAGTTTTGTTTCATATATTAGTTATTACTAGAAACGATCAACGAACCGATGGTTAATCGTTGATGGTTTCACAAGTAAGTAACTTCGGTTTATTAATGCACGGTCGTGGTTAATAAACTTAAGAGGGATTAATTTTGTTGGATAAACTGAGGTTATCAATCTTAATTGATTTCATCAAGTATTTAGAAAGATTAAATGCTACTATTAAATCGGTATAAGGCGTTGTTCTATATTTGATTAATAGTAAGGGTTATTAATGAACGGTCGTTGTTAATAACTACCCTCGATGAAGTGGATATACTCCCCGATTGAGTATTCGAGAGGGAATAAGTTATAGATATGACAATGATCGACTAAAATATATCAACAAGTGGAAAGTAGCAATGCCAAGTCCTTTTTATCTTTGAATTAAATCTCATATAGGTTATTCATCTTAGTTCTTAATTAAATTAAATCACTCAAACCAAATCCCCCCTTTTTATTTACTAAAGTATCATAAAAAGAGAATTATTCCTTTCCCTGTTGATACGAACTCTACTTCACCTATACTACGTATAAGTGTTTAGTATTGAATTTATTTTGACGCACCGTGACAAAGTGCTCGTCAGGCTGCGTACTTCTCCAGAATAGGCAAACTCTGGTTCCAGAGTCTCCATAAAAAGACTTTAATCTTGGGCACTTGTTGTTTATGCCAAATATTTGTAGTAGATAAAATCCTCCCCCTGCGGCCATAGAGATAAGCTGATGAAGTTGTGGAAGCCCCATCTGATGTATGCTTCCATATTAGCCCATTAGGACCCTTTTGTACCATTTGATCAGCCTTCTCATGAATACTACAAATTCTCCTCCATGTAGGTGAATTTGTAGGCTTGCTATCACCCAAATTCCTACTGCCATATTTGGACTTCATCATCCTAGTCCAAATTGAGTCCTCCTTCTGGTAAAGCCACCAGATCTTAATAGAAAAAACCTTCTGAGTATCAACAATAGACCTTAACCCAATACCCCCTGCCTCTATAGGTTTACACAACCTCTTCAGACTAGCCCAATGGTATTTAGGTTTATTTCCCTTGAATCCCCAAAAGAAATCAGCAATTTTTTGTTGATCAAATTTATCACTGCTGCAGGAATGGCTGTTACAGCTAGAATATGAATAGGAATGGAATTTAAAACATGTTTGATAAGTATAAGCAGACCCCTTTGGGATAGATTTTTCTGTTTCCAACTAGACATTTTTTATCAAACATGTCTAACAAATCCTTGCAGTGAGCAAGCCTGGAGATGCCCTTATGAATCTGTACTCCAAGATACTTAAAGGGCAGGTTAGAAACCTTCATTCCTAATTCATTCTCAATTTGAAGAGTCCTGCCCACTGTTGTATGCTTCCCAGCCACAAAGCAGCTCTTATCCTTGTTTATCAGTTGGCTCGTAGCTTGCTGGTAAGTTTTAACAAACTTATTGAATCGTCTAATGGATTTAACTGGACCGTTTAAGAAGACCATAAGGTCATCTCCAAAAGCCAAATGTGAAATGCAGGCAGCCCTTCCAATATTAAACGACTCAATATCTCCCAGCTGAATCAATTTGTTAAGTCCCCTTGAAAAGGCTTCTGACATTATGATAAATAGTAAAGGGGAGAGGAGATCTCCCTGTTTGACTCCACGAAGAGGCTTGAAAAAAACATAAGGCACCCTATTTATAAGAATAGAGATAAACGTAGCTATTAAATTCCCCATAATCAAATGTCTTACATGATTAGCAAAACCAAACTTCATTAGGATAGTATCCAAAAAACTCCACGAAACCCGGTCAAAGGCCTTAGCCATATCAAGTTTGACCACCAAATTAGCACTCGAACCTTCCTATCCAGATTGTGAAGTATCTCCATAGCCACCATGACCTGGTTATGAATTTCCCTACCTTTCATAAACCCTGATTGCTTGCCAGATATAATTTTAGGAAGGAGTACCGACATAC
Organism: Cuscuta europaea; assembly: GCA_945859875.1. Taxonomy (NCBI): domain Eukaryota; kingdom Viridiplantae; phylum Streptophyta; class Magnoliopsida; order Solanales; family Convolvulaceae; genus Cuscuta; species Cuscuta europaea. Next base: position 11,614,798 of record CAMAPE010000038.1, read on the forward strand.
GAGTAGCAAGAATCCTTGTATTGATTTTACTGAGAAAAGTGGAAAAGTGGATGGATAGGCCTATAGTCCCCAAAAGAAATAGGGTTCTTCTTTTTGGGAATAAGAACCATATTCACACTAGCCACCCCTTTAGGCACAGGAAATACCAGGAAAAGTTCTTGGACAGCCATAATCACATCCTGCTTTATAATGTCCCAACATGCCTTATAAAAAGCACCACCAAATCCATCCGGTCCCGGAGCTGCTTCCGCGCTTAAGCTCCAAACTGCTTTTCTAATTTCCATTTCTCCAGGCAGGGCAATAAGACTATTGTTATCAGAATCACTAAGGAGAGTAGGTATATTGCTAAGTATCTTGTCATGAGATCTCGTCTGTTGGAACCCAAAAAGTTCCTGATAGAAGTTAACCGCTTCTTCACCAATATCCTTTGTATTATAGATCCATTCCCCATTAGACTTCTGCATTGCTTGAGTATTTTGCCTCCCAACCTTCTCTTTAGCAGCCTGGTGAAAGAATTTTGAATTAGCATCTCCTTCTTTTATCCATCTAACGTTGGATTTCTGCTGCCAATCAATTTCTTGTTGCTTAGCACGCTTTAATAAATCAGCCTCGACCTTATGATAAAATGCTCGGCAGGACTTCCGCAAAGAAGTACATCCTCCGAGCTCGGTCACTACCCGGTTAGTGGCCAAGAGGAACAATAAGGATTGGGGAGAGCTCATGCTCGGCAGGACTTCCGCAAAGGATTGTGAAGCTGCTCCCGGCCCTCCAGCCGGAGCAGCCCATGCTACCGTCAAGGACATCAACACCACCGGACGTCGGAGCTCTCTAGGGTTTCGTGATACCTAGGGATTGGAGAGTTTATTTGACTAGCAACCAACAAAGGAAACTCTATCGAGCCGAAAGTGTCTAACTCATCGGTTTGACCAGCCACCGAAAAGGAGATCCAGTTGAGCGCTTTCATTTTTATGGAGTCAGACAGTGGTTCAGGTGGAGGGTGAGTACCTGAACACTCATAACAACAAAGTTGAAAAAACTTAGTCAACCATGAACAACGAAAACTCACTAAATCGATTACTCTGATGAGAAATCCACAGATCGTTAGGAGAAAAATATACCACACGCTCACATGGAGCGGACAAAACTCTCGACCAAAGATGACGCCAGACCAAAAACCTTGAAAGTTGAAATTAAACAAATCTGGAAGCATAGAAAAGAACATCGTCATCTTCCAAAACTCTCGGTGTTTTAAGAAGAGAAGATTTGAAATTCAGATCTCTCAGGAGATGGGATATAGCTTCCTAGGGTTTCCCCTAGGCCGGCCGTCATTCTGTTATAGTATTATCTATGTGAGTTAAATACTATTCGCTCGATCTATTGAATAAGTTCTTTTTCTTTTTTGTAGAATTGCATATGTTTTTGTTAAGTTGTTTAAGTTGAAGTCAATTAAATTTTTTGGCACAAATATTGAACTAGATGCTTTACTTTTCTGAACTGAGTTTGTCAATTTACACTAGAGAAATTTCTCCATGTAAGAATACAAACAATATGAAATTACTATTATAAAATAAGAACATTATATTTTTTACAAAAATATGAGTAAATTATATATTATCATCTCAAAATCATATTAATATATTTTGACAATGACAAAGATTTATAAGATAATATTAATGCCATGATTGAAATGGTGCTCTTCTCTTTCAAGAAATGATGCTCTTCTCTTTCAGGAAAGCGGTGGCATTTAGATCGATTAAGCGTGAAGGGAATTGGGTCGCTCATCATTTTGCCACCTGCACAGTCCATAACCCAGCGACAGGTTCTTAAGAAGATTAAATATCTTCCAAGCTTAGCTAAAAAGGCTTATTATGTGGATTTCTTCAATGTTCCTTTTTTAGTTTTAATTTCTAATGGGTAAGGTTCAACCCCTCATTAGTTGTATCTTTAATTTTAATTCATACGTTTCGAAAAGGAATGTCTTCTCTAGAGAGGTTTTGGCCTAATCTCACTATCTTTTTAAATTTTCATTATATTTTTGATAAAATATGGTAATTGTTCCCCGACATTTACCCTACTAAAAGGTGATTTATCTATCGGGTTCAAGAAAAATATTAATGTCATATTTGACCGTTGTTGAGTTAATGGCCCAACGGGGGTTAGCCCATAAGCCTTCAAGGGCCACCCTACGCACGTCCCCAAAAGGCATAAGACAACGAGTTACCTTTTCGCGGATTCTAGAAAGGTTCGGCCCCAACAGGGCCAGGGGACGTGTGTATCCTAGCGTCAGCAGATCAGTTGACCAGGAGGAGCACAAGACGCTCGTCTGGCAGGACTTGGATCTCAGCAGGAAGAGGACGCAAGCTCATGGGACGAACGTCCCCTCCCCTTGACGGGAAGCCAAGATCCTGGCGAGAAGCGCATTTAATGCAGAAGATTTGGTGGTTGGGGTCAAGCGATCCACATCCCGCCACGTCAATGCATCCAACTACCCATTGGCAGTATAAATAGAAGCATTTATTTCATTGTAAAGGGTTCGCATCTTAGCACTCTAGCATTATACCAATTGTATCAGCTCGTAGCATATGCTAGGGACGAACGGCCTCAAGCCTTTGTATTGAAATTATTACACTAAGACTTCTTACTGGACCTCTTCTTGCTTGTTTCTACATCTTCGCCTTTATTTCTTCCCTTCGAAACCCTTGGGTCGTGTGTTGGGCCTAGGGGTTGACGGAATAAACCTCAACACTAGCGCCGTTTGTGTGAAACTGATCAAAAAGTCTTCCAAAACCAAGCTCTCAGCTCATAAACCACTCAAAAAACAGTAAAGACAAGGTAGATGGCAAGAAAGAATGGGAGGAACTCCCATGAACCGTCCGAACGGTTGGCCCGCAGCGAGAGGAGCCGCAACTGGACGATAGGGGCCCGCTCTGGCAGCTTGTGGTCTCGAAGGGATTTCGGGGTGCTCACCGATATAATCCCAAATGAGGTCCGACGGGATCCGAACGTCCTGTGGGAAATGGCAGACATCATTCAACGTTTGGTGGACGAACAGGAGGCAGAACGCGAGTGTTCCGTAAACACGGAGCGTACACTGTTCTCCCCACTCCGTTCCATGCAGACGCTCGGCGAACGTACGGGCGAGAATGCTGATTCTCGCTCCTCGGCGCATACGCGAATCATCAGGGACGCCTGGTCCTAGGATACGGCGGGAAACACCGGACGCAGTACCTACGGGAGAACACAACAATAGGCGGTCCAGGACCGCATCCCAGTGATTCCCCGCAATGATCATGCAGCTAGGGAACACACCCCCATGGTCCGCGGCCTGGGGCAGGGGGGGTGACGAGCACTTTGTCACGGTGCGTCAAAATGATTTTCAATACTAACACTTATACGTAGTATAGCGTAGTAGAGTTCGTATCCATAGGGAAAGGAATAATTCTCTTTTTATGAAACTTAGTAAATAAAGGGGGGTTTTGGTGATGAATGATGTAATTAAATTAAAAACTAAGATGAACAACCTATATGTGTTTAATTCAAAGATAAAAAAGGACTTGGTATTGCTACTTTCCACTTGTTGATATATTTTAGTCGATCATCGTTATATCTATAACTTATTCCCTCTCGAATACTCAATCGGGGAGTATATCCACTTCATCGAGGGTAGTTATTAACAACGACCGTTCATTAATAACCCTTACTATTAATCAAATATAGAACAACGCCTTATACCGATTTAATAGTAGCATTTAATCTTTCTAACTCCTTGATGAAATCAATTAAGATTTATAACCTCAACACAACGGTTTCGGTTTAACCAACAAAATTAATCCCTCTTAAGTTTATTAACCACGACCGTGCATTAATAAACCGAAGTTACTTACTTGTGAAACCATCAACGATTAACCATCGTTTCGTTGATCGTTTCTAGTAATAATTAATATATGAAACAAAACTAGTTGATCCTTTAAGTAATGTTCTCAATATTAATATGAAATATGAGTAGGAATTAATTAATATTCAAGGAAGAATATTATTAAAGAAGATGAATCCTACTATAATTAATATCAAGATGTTAACTAATTGTCATCTTAGCAACACTCCCCAACATTAATATAGAGGAAGAAAATATCATTCTAACTAATGTCGAGATGTTAACTAATTGTCATCTTAGCAACATTCCCCAACATTAATATAGAGATGATATTAAGGAAAGAACTATTAATTAATATTCAAGGAAAGAAGTTAAGAAAATAACTCACAACTTTAATAATCAACAAGCTTCAAGAGCAACACCAAGAATGGAAGTTTGGCTCCTCATTTGGAGACTAAACATAGCTAGAAAAATATAAAGAAATGCTATTCTAAACTGAGCTTAAGAGTATGGAAGAAGGAATGATTTTTAGAGAAGAAAAAGTGTGATATTTATAGGTGTTTTTCAACACCTTTGGCCGGGTACCCGACCGGGTCAAGTACTTACCCGACCGGGTCCGGTAAAAATCAGATAATTCGCCACGTTCTGGTGATCTTTGCACGTCGTTTTGTCCCGGGTCACATCTGACCCGACTGGGTCAAGTAGGGGACCCGACCGGGTCCAGTGACTTTCTTGGCAATTTCGTCTGTTAAATCATACCTGACCGAGTGGGGGTTTCTACCTGGTCGGGTTTCACTCCTGGGCAGTCAAATTTCTTGTTTTCTTCTCTTCAAAGTCTTCATTTCCAACACCACAAATCCTAACTATACTTTATAACTTATAAATAAAGAATAAAATACAATTACAACTGAAATCACATAAATGTTTACAAACTAAATAAAATGTCAAACCATCAACATAAATCAAACATAAAAACATATAATTATGCACTACTAATTAGTGTGCATCAGGGGGCCGCATCACCAAGAGGCAGCATGGCTCTGACGCCGTGCGTACCCAAGATGCTTTGGCACTGGTGACCCCTACGACCGCAGCTGGTTACCCACGAGACGCGATGCTAATGGATCTCCAGAGGTAGATCCACGAGCTCAACTGAAGAGCGGAAACTAAACCGGCCCAGCCAAGGATTGCCCTATCCTTTACTTTCTCTGCCAGGATCATGGCGATGGAGGTCCCCAGGGATGTTCGTCTCCATGGCACTCTAACGTATGATGGGGCTGGGGACCCGAAGGCCCTCTTACTTTCATTCCAGGGAGAACTCTCCATGTTAGGAGCCTCCGATGATGTCATCTGCATGTTGTTTTTCAGCACTCTCAGGGGCCGGCGCAGGAATGGTTCGGGCAGCTCAGACCCAGATCCGTTGATAGCTTTGAACAGCTCTCTAAACAGTTCATGGGACAGTTTGTCTCCAGCTCCACGCCGAAGAGGCACTTCAGCTGGCTGACGGACGTCCTCCAAAGGAAGGAGGAAACCCTCTCTGCCTTCCTCATACGGTGGAGGGATGAAACCCTGAAGGTCGAGGACCTCACATAGGACACAAGCATAACCCTCTTCACCAACGCACTTGTAACCAGAGATCTTTACCTGAACTTGAAGAGGAACCCGGAGACAATTATGTCGAGGTGCTAGCCAGGGCACAGAGATATGCGGCGATCGAAGAGGAGATCGCCCAGAGGGACGGGGTGGCCGCCCCTATGGCCCGGAAGGCAGCAGATTGTCTGGGGTCGATGCCGGCAAAAGCCCCAACGATGAAAAAGATGAAAATGAGCGGTGGTTACGCCCCTTGGTGAACCCAAGGTCCTCCATCCGACGGCCGGCGGGAGTTTACCGGACTTATCCCCTTGGCGGCCACGTTGAGCCAAATCTTTGAGGCCATCAAGGATGAAGGGATGATCGAGGAGCCGCCCGCCGCCAGAGGCCAAATGTGAAAGAACATCAACGCCTACTGCGAATACCATCGCACGGTAGGGCACAACACGGATCACAGCAACGGCCTGAGGGTGGCCATTGAAGGACTTATTCGTAGGGGCTACCTCAGGGAGTTCACAAGAGGACCGATCCCTCAGAACCAAAATCAGTTGAACTAGGAACCATTCACGTGGCGCAGGGACGGTCTTCAGGTAGCAGAGGTCCGAGACTCGATTATCGCCAAGACGATAAATGCCTGAAGGGATTCCTCGGGCCGAACGGCCACAAGAGGAAACTGGAGATCAAGTGACCGTCGGGATACAGGACATACTTCTATCGGACGTTTGTCCCTCACAACATGGACGGATATGTTGTTGGCATGCGAAGCATAGAGGACGTGAAGAAGTCCTATCAACGACACCATCTTGCTAAATTTCTGCCTCCCAAAAAAAGGAGGGAGACATAACTCCCAAAGTAAGGGAAATGCGTTCTCCATCCAAGAACACTAACAGTGCAGTAAAGCTGCCGATGCAGTGGAAAAGTGGACGAACGTCCCCAAAAGGACAAAAACTTGTTCTCCATCCAAGAACACTAACCAGTGCAGTAAAGTTGTCGGTGCAGTGGGAAAGTGGACGAACGTCCCCAAAAGGACAAACTTGTTCTCCATCCAAGAACACTAACCAGTGCAGTAAAGCTGCCAGTGCAGTGGGAAGGTGGACGAGCGTCTCCAAGAGGACAAACTTGTTCTCCATCCAAGAACATTAACCAGTGCAGTAAAGCTGCAGGTGCGGTGGGAAGGTGGACGAACGTCCCCAAAAGGACAAACTTGTTCTCCATCCAAGAACACTAACCAGTGTAGTAAAGCTGCCAGTGCGGTGGGAAAGTGGATGAACGTCCCCAAGAGGACAAACTTGTTCTCCATCCAAGAACACTAAGCAGTGCAGTAAAGCTGCCGGTGCGGTGGGAAGGTGGACGAACGTCCCCAAGAGGACAAACTTGTTCTCCATCCAAGAACACTAACCAGTGCAGTAAAGCTACCGGTGCGGTGGGAAGGTGGACGAACGTCCCCAAGAGGACAAACTTGTTCTCCATCCAAGAACACTAACAAGTGCAGTAAAGATGTTGGTGCGGTGGGAAGGTGGACGAACGTCCCCATGAGGACAAACTTGTTCTCCATCCAAGAACACTAAGCAGTGCAGTAAAGCTGCCAGTGCGGTGGGAAGGTGTACGAATGTCCCCAAAAGGACAAACTTGTTCTCCATCCAAGAACACTAACCAGTGCAGTGAAGTTGCCGATGCGGTGAGAAGGTGGATGAACGTCCCCAAGAGGACAAACTTGTTCTCCATCCAAGAACACTAACTAGTGCAGTAAAGTTGTCGGTGCGTGGTAAGGTGAACGAACGTCCCCAAGAGGACAAACTTGTTCTCCATCCAAGAACACTAACCAGTGCAGTAAAGCTGCTGGTGCGGTGGGAAGGTGGACGAACATCCCCAAGAGGACAAACTTGTTCTCCATCCAAGAACACTAAACAGTGTAGTAAAGCTCCCGGTTCGGTGGGAAGGTGGACGAACGTCCCCAAAAGGATGAACCTATTTCTCCACAAAAGAGGATAGACGGTCAGACACGAAGATCCAGTGAACAAAGCAAGATTCCCGGAGCCTCAGAATACGGCAAACAACCATCACGTCAGGGGCATTGGCTAAATGCAGTACGGCGGAGGCAGTTTGACTTCTTCATGTCCCGCGCACACTCGGAACATCAGAAGTGGGGGACTTGTGTTGGGTTAATAGCCCGGCAGGGATCGACCCATAAAGTGCCCACCGGACGTCCGTCCCCTAAACCCAAGCCTCCGGGCGAGACCCCCCGAGAACATCCCAAGGAAGAGAAGAGTGTCGTCCCCACAAGGGACGTTCGGCCCCGAGGTATCAAACCCGGAAAGGCAGGTAGCTGGCGGAGGCGTGCTTCAAGGGATACAGAGCGGCTCATCAACTTGGGAGGCGTCAGGGGTATTAGTTGGAGAGGTACGTCGGATTCAATTCTACTTCCTTATGACCCGCGCACGCTCGGAACATCAGAAGTGGGGGACTTGTGTTGGGTTAATGGCCAACGGGGGTTAGCCCATAAAACCCTCAAGGGTCACCCTACGCACGTCCCCAAAAGGCACAAGACAACGAGTTACCTTTCCGCAGATTCTGGAAAGGTTTGTCCCCAACAGGGCCAGGGGACGTCCGTATCCTAGCGTCGGCAGGTCAGTTGGCCATGAGCAGCACAAGACGCTCGTCTGGCAGGACTTGGATCCCAGCAGGAATAGGATGCAAGCTCATGGAACGAACATCCCCTCCCCTTGGCAGAAAGCCAAGATCGTGGCGGGAAGCACATTCAATGCAGAAGATTTGATGGTCGGGGTCAAGCGATCCACAGCCCGCCACGTCAATGCATCCAACTAACCATTGGCACTATAAATAGAAGCATTTATTTCATTGTAAAGGGTTCGCATCTTAGCACTCTAGCATTATAGCATTTGTATCAGCTCGTAGCATATGCAAGGGACGAACGGCCTCAAGCCTTTGTACCGAAATTAATATACTAAGACTTCTTACTGGTCCTCTTCTTGCTTGTTTCTACATCTTCACCTTTATTTCTTCCCTTCGAAACCCTTGGGTCGTGTGTTGGGACTACGAGTTGACGGAATAAACCTCAACGACCGTATTTTTGAAACATGACAATTATTACTGAAAAAGATATGGTAGACATATTTCCACTTCAACTCAATCCACCATAGAATATACCGAATTAAATGGTCTAAACTCCACTGATAGCAGTGTAGCACATTATAACTGTTTTAGAAAGGGTTCTGTGATAATTTTACTAACAATACGACATTTCTCGGAAAAATCAAGCAAGCGAAACTCTTAAAATCCCGCACTAGATATTTATGAACCAATTAAATACTATATTAAGATCTGAGCTACTCCTCTTATCAGGTTGACCTTTTAGGATGGAATCTTGTGTGAGCCCAACTATGAAAAATGATGACATGATTATAAAAAAATGACAATAATGAATCGATGAACAAAATTGAATGACGGCACGATCCAGACGGAGTGTCTGATCATGAGGAGGAGTGTTGAATTCACACACCGGAAACTTGTGAAGGAATTAATTGCTATATTAAGATCTCGATTACTCCTCATATTAGATTGATCTTTTAGGATGAAATCTGGGTTACTGACACAAAACAATAAATTTCATTGGGTATGGTTATCCGAAAGACATACTTTGAAGTGAGTTTATCTTTTTTATGTTTAGAGAGTGAACATTATTACAATTTCGTCACAGTGCATTTATATTAGGTTGATCAACTGATACGGCGGCACAGGGTAATTCCATCGCCCACGGGAAGCATGCAGATCTCGATCCTAGGATCGACGGCCAAGGCTTTGTTGAACTCCAAGACAAAATCCCTGTAATACCTGATGTACTTCCTCATCGGGGCATCGGGTGGGGCCACCACGGATCCATTCCATAGGGTGTTGTCGTAGCCGATCAGGCCGCCGACCTTGACGAGTTCAATCAACCTCTTGTGGTAGTTGATGTAATTGTCTTTGTCAGCATCAACGAAAACGAAGTCATATGTTCCGTGATTGGTAGGCTGATCCAATAAACATAGACAACAACAAAATTTCACTTTTTATATTTGGTACGAGATGACAATTTTAGTGGGATGAATCAAGAAGAAAAGATAGGACAATCTGAATGGGACGATGAGATTAATAATTAAGAATCTATTTGGTAATCACTATTTTCAAAATATCAATCAATTTTTTAATTTTGATTTGCATGTTGAATTGTGCAATAATCAAAATAAAATTGCAGTTACTTTTTAGGCTCAATTAGCTGAAGTTACTGAAATGGGTCCTTTTAACTATTTATCATATAATTCTTTATTAATTTTATCAATGAAATATAATTTAAATATACTCCGTATATTTTTTCACATTCACCAAATTAAGACACTTCAGTCATATTTTCATTAATGATCTCATCAGATTCAGCCAAAATTTTGGGCTTTGAATTTTTGTCTTTTTTATTAACTAACTATACACTTTTGATGCTAAATTTGTATTTTTCGCCTTTCAATACATGGACTGATTGACTAGAGACATTTTTTTAAAAGACACTAGAGACCTTTTGTAAAACTCAAAGTTGAGTGTGTGGCACAATAGCCAAAGGAGTAAATGTAGTTAAATTTGTTAGTGACTAAAGAGTAAAATAAAAGTAATAGTGACTTCAATGACATTATCATATTTGATTTAAGACTGAACGTGTCAAAATACCCCTATAATTTTAATCACACTTTTTATTTATATGTATAATTTGAATAATTTTTATGAAAAACCCTCATATTTATCGATTTGTGGTTGGCATTGAGGGATATGTGAGCTCATAATTAACAATTGTCCATGACTGAGTATATGAATGGGATGAGCAATTTGGTTGCTGAGATGGTGATAGCGGCGGCGACTTACGTCTTGAACGAGCTGATCGAGGATGGGCATCGCCGGCTCTCCTCTGAAGTCAATTTTGTGGGCGACGCCGGCCTTTTCGATCACCGGCAAACCTAGCTCATAGTTTTCCCTGTTGATGTCCATGGCCAATATCTGCAAACATCATCATATCAATCCATCTCTTTTTTATTAATCTAACAAACTATTCGTTTATATGAATAGGTATAGAAACCTTAAATGGTAATTGAGGGTATACTTTGTATTTTAATTCAACGTAATGCCCAATAAACTAGTCTCTGTCCCATTTGGATTGTCCTGTTTTCTTTTTCGATAAGAAATACCGAAGTATGTGATCTTTATCATTTCACTTTATTATACTAAAATCTTAATCACATATTTTACTTTACAACAATTTTATTAATAATCGTACCAGACTTAAGATTGTCTTTACAAATGGATATACTCCATATTGATTTGTTTAGTGTGGGCCTATACTCTTGGCAACGGCCGTACATACGTGCCATTAAATTGATTGAGAAATGTTGATTTTGTAGTATAATTGGAGAAGAAAACCAAATTTCACGCAAACTTGAAAAGATAACAACCACGCTTCTCTTACAAGTTCTTTTTTTTTAAATGCCATTCAAATTATCTTTTATGAGACATTTTTTTTGTGAAAGGAATTACTTTTCACATCGACAATTGTTTTTTATTGTGGCTTAGACAAAAAAAATGTGAGCGCCAAAAGCAATTCTATTCACAAAATGAAAAGAAATTGTCTGACAATTCGATCGACCGACGACGTGTATAATTATTTTTCACATTGAGAGTTGTTCTTGTTTGTTCCCTATGGTCCTTTAGTTTACGTTGCTACAATTATACGGAGTATATACTAGCATTCTAGCAAATAAGCGTTTACATTATTTAATACAATGTCTAATAACAACCAAAGAAACAGAAACCACCAATTAAAAATATCAGTAAGATTGTAGCTTCGATTTAGTAAAGCTAATCAATAACGCGATCAGGCAGAACATTAGGAATGGACCCTGTTTAAGCAAGAATTAAACTAATCTAAAATTATATGTATGTAGGGATCGTACAAGAAACAAAATGTAAAAATCAAAAATTAATGAATGAAATGTATTAATCTGAGTGTATGAATGAAGGAATGATGCTACAAATGCATAGATAATTAAGCCAGACGGATCCTCCTATCCTTTGTAAGTTTTCCTCTATTTATACAACAATGTTACTCTATTCAAATGGTTCAACTGTCCGCCGGAAATGTCGCCGAATCCCTAGGCCCCGTCATTCGGTTGAATACTCCTACTAAGTCTATCCTTATCCGATTCGTTGGTCTTTTGTTTAGTTGGACTTCGCCTCTTAGGGATGGACCGACCTATTTGCACTTCCGTGGCCCAACAATTGCCCCCAATTCAAAGAAGAGGAGGGCGCCAATTTCAATAAAAATTAAAGGGCCAACCGATTATTTGAATTTTCATCATGACATCGCCTTGGAATGTGTAAGGCCGTCAGTCGTTCAGTATCAATCAATCACTAATCTCTTCCTCCCTTAGTGAATTAGTTCAGAAAGAAAAACTTCCTCTCTCCTCCTTTTGATTTCTTGCAAATCCCGGCCAGCACCTTGGTTCTTCATGGCTTCACAACCCTTCATTCCGCAACACATTTTAGATCCGAAGAACTCCAAGCAAGCGAAACTTTCAGAACATCATGTCGACTTTATCAGGTCTTCTATCGGCTTTCCTCATGATGCGGTTATTCGTTTTCCAGCAGCGAACGAGAGGATAGATTGGTTCTGCGATGGTTGGGTAAACTTTCTGATGTACCCTTTCAAGATAGGTATGAAATTCCCATTTTCACGTTTAGTCCAAGACTTTCTTGCTTTCGTCAGAGTATCGCCTTCCCAAATCATGCCCCAAGTATGGAGGGTACTTAGAGCTTTAGAGGTCTTGAGTGAGAAACATAGTTTGGCCCTGGATTTTGAAGACTTGGGTTTTACCTATGACCTCAGATCCTCAGGAGCCGGTCGCTTTACTTTAGCAGTGAAGGAAGGAAAAGAAGCCCTAATTCATAAGGTGGACAAAGCTAATGACCGGGGATGGATGAATTTGTACTTCTTTGTAAACAAAGAGTCTTTAGGTTCTGACGGATCATTCTTGGAGGAGAATTTACACAAAGGTTAGTTTCTCTTTCGAATCGTGTTTCTTGACTTGCTCGGTTGATTCCCGTCTTCTACTTTTGTTATCTGATTTGTAACCTCGGGTGTAGGTAATGGAAACGGGTAATTTCAGAATATTTTCTGCGTTCTCGGATATATGTATGAAACTTGATGTATTTGGCATTGTTCCTCTGTGTCGTGCAGAGAGGAAGACTATTCCACTGGTTCCCGGTCTGCATTCTGAGGAGAGAAATGCCAGGATTCTTTCGTTCCCTATCGAGGATCGAACTTATGTGAATCTGGTGTCAGACTTTCAAGGTACGTCACCTCTTCCTGTTGAGTCTGATTGTGTGGGGTTAAGGCGGTCTCGTAGGCACACTCCTACCGCACACGATTTGAATCAGAATTCACATGTCGTTTCCGTAGAAGATTCAGGTCAAGGATCTGAAGCTTCCAAAGATGATGGCGAGGGTATGAGTGCTTTCGTCCCTCTACAAGTCGTTTTTCCCACTGTTAAGAGTACTCCCATTCCCCCATTCAAGAATTCTACTCCTATTACAGGTATTCTCTGAGGTTTATGCTCTTCTTTATTAGTGCTGGATCGATTACCCTTAACTTCTGTTCCTCTTTATTTGTGTAGCTACTTCATCAAGCACTTCTCGTTCCGTTCCTTCTGACCACGATTTGTTGGCTATGGCATCGAGGAGGAAAAGGATGCCCTCTAAATTGTCAGCAAATCCTCCAAAGGTCCCCAAATACCCAACGCCTGATACCGCTACCACTCCTGATGCCCCTAATGCGGAGCATGGGGTTGATACCCGAGCGAAGCCACCACAAGCTATGCACTTATCACTTTCCCCGGAATTCTGCGAATTGAAGGACGCTCTGACCATGAAAGATGAAATGGCCCAATTTCAACTGGCCTCTTCTGCTCCCTTTTTTGACTGCTTGCCTCCTACCGGTGTTATTGTTGCCTCCTCCGCTTATGCGTTTCAGGTGCTGATGAACCGCCATGCTTAATGAACTTCCTTCGTTTTTACTCTTGATTAAATTGTCTTGTCTTTTTCAGAGTATTCAAGCGAGCCTTGTTGCTGCTACTCGTGTATCTTCACTAGAGAGAACCATTGATGAATTGAAACAAAAGGAGACTTCCCTAGTATCTTCACTTGATAAGAGTGCAAAGTTAGTTCGAGAATTGGAAGACAAAAGTTCTACTCAATCTGCCCAGATTCTGCAGCTCAATGCCAGAGTCAAATCCTTGGAGGCTTATGGTCGAAAAAAGAAACAAGAAGTAATTGACGCCGCTTGTTATTATGTCTGGAAGACCAGGGGTGAGTTGATGACATCTTTTATTAAAGGAGAAATGACACACCGGTCAGCGGAACGGGATGTAGCTACATGGCATAAACTGAGGGAAGAGATGGATCCTCCTGTAGGAGAAGACGGCTTCGAGGTGGGTCATTCTGACGATGAGATTGATCTTTAGTGTTTATCGGTCAGATGATCATGCTTCCCTTTTTTCCACTGGATTACAAACATTCCCTTCTTTTGAATTACTCTGACACTTTTCGACTTGCGTTAAGGGTTCCCGGTGGTTTATCCGGGACTTAACGCCTTATCGCGCTACTCATGGGCTTCACGCTTGGCGGTTTAGCCTAGCCCTGTCCACACCATTATGTGAATCTGTCACTGTTTTTGCTATTGCTTGGATCATACTTTTGTTTATGTGCATTCTGTTGTGTATGCATGCCTGCTATTTATGTGTGCAACATGTCATGCTGTGTCATAAATGCGTATGTGTTTTGGCCAAAACGTATTCGGTTTCATGGAACTTCATTTATGGTTTTGTCATAATGAGTCTCATGTCCCCTGTACGTTGATGTTTTGTCATGAGCAGATCTTATGTTCTATCTGTTGTTCTGGTATTCGGTCATCTGGTATTTTGATCTTAACCTGTCACAGTCCTGCGATGATACCATACCGTTGGGATCGGCCGTTGGCTTGGGGCCAACGGCCCTCCGACGGTCAAGTTAGTGAATGATGAATTGTATTTACTATATTCAAGATTACATGAACTGTAACTAATTACCTGCGACTTGGCCATTTTTGTGTGCCTTCCTGTATTTACAATTATTGTCAGGGTTGGTCGTTGGCCTTAAGCCAACGGCCCTCCGACGGCCAAGTTAGTTATTTCATTTAGTAATAGGGATAGAAATGCAGAAAAGAAAAGAAACTTTTGTTAAAAATGGAAACGTTTTAAATGTACCGCATTCCAACTTCGAGGGACTTGTTTACCATCGATTGATTCCAGGCGGTATGCCCCCTGACCAATGACGTCAATGATTTTGTAAGGTCCTTCCCAATTAGGACTAAATTTTCCGGCTACTTCATTGCCAAATGCTCTCCTCAAGACCCAATCTCCCCTTTTAAACACCTTTGCCCGAACATTTTTATTATAGCTTCTCGCCACCATTTGTTGATATGTATGCAAACGGATCTTGGCTCGTTCACGGATCTCGTCAATGGTATCCAAGTCGTGCACCAACTCCACATTGTTCAATTCCCCAGTCATGAGTCCATACCTCGAAGAAGGTACTTCAATTTCAGCAGGAATGACCGCTTCGCAGCCATGCACCAGAGAGAATGGGGTTTGTCCGGTTGCATTTTTCGGAGTTGTCCTGTCTGCCCAGAGTATTAAGGGCAATTCGTCAGCCCACCGACCTTGCGCCTTTTCAAGCCTTTTCTTTAAGTTGGCAATGATAATTTTGTTGCTAGACTCGGCCTGCCCATTAGATTGCGGGTATCTAGGTGTCGACGTTTCCAATTTGATATTGTACTTCTCACAAAAACGTCTGGTCTTAGCGCTTATGAACTGAGATCCGTTGTCACAAACGATTTTTGAAGGAACGCCGAATCTGCAAAGGATGTTTCTCTTAATAAACGAAATTACCTGGTCATCTCGTATCTGCCGAAAAGGCTCAGCCTCCACCCATTTTGAAAAGTAATCCATCATTGCTAGCATATATACTTTCTGCCCCGGTGCTTCTGGCAATTTTCCTACAATATCCATGCCCCACTTCATAAAGGGCCATGGTGATAGAACTGGATGAAGCGACTCGGAGGGCTGATGACGAATTGGTCCATGCATCTGACAAGGCTTGCATCTTTGGGTGAAAGTGGTTGCATCTTCTCTCATGGTCGGCCAGTAATATCCGAATCTAAGAGCTTTGTTAGACAGACTTCGCCCTGCTGCGTGATTGCCACATTCACCTTCATGAAGGTTTTTCAATACTTTGGCAGCTTCTTGCGGTGCCAGACATCTTTGGAATGGACCTGCGACAGATCTTTTAAATAGCACATCATCAATCAGTAGAAACTTACTTGCCTTAGATAGGAAAGCCTTGGCCTCTTTCCTGTCCTCTGGGAGAGTATTGTGCTTTAAGTACGCTATGTATTGTTGTGTCCAGTCGTCTTGTGCTGGGGTTTTAATGGTAGAGGCAACCTCTGTTCTGTAAATTGCTGGGCTCATCAAGTGCACATAAGGGATGTTGCGATTGATTTTTGCCCCCAGACATGATCCGACGGCGGCCAGAGCGTCAGCTTGTGTGTTTTCTTCACGTGTGATTTGTTCCAGGGTTATTTCGTCAAATGCCGTTATCAATTCTCGGACGATTTGCAAATAAGATGTCATCTTGGGGTCCTTTGCTGCATACACACCGTTAGTTTGATTAATTATTAGTAAAGAATCACATTTTACCTCCAAGATTTTGACGCCCAAGTCCCTTGCCAATGTGAGTCCGACGATTAGCGCCTCGTATTCTGCCTCGTTGTTCGTAGCGGTGAAATCGCAGTGTACTGCTTGGAGCATGGTGTCCCCTTGTGGTGACTTCAGTACCACGCCCAGACCTGCGCCGTTTTGATTTGATGCTCCGTCAGTGTGCAATGTCCATTTTTGCTTTGGCAATCCGTCGATCAGAGTGCAAATCTCTTTTTCTGCTTCCTCTTGGAGTTTTGGACTGAAGTCTGCCACGAAATCTGCAAGTGACTGTGATTTCAAAGCTGTTCTCGGCTCGAATCTTATGTCATAAGCTCCAAGTTGAATCGACCATTTAGCCATGCGACCTGTCAATTCTGGTTTCCTCATGATTGACTTCATGGGATAGTTAGTTCTAACACAAATGGTATGTGATTCAAAATAAGGACGTAATTTAATTGAAGCTACGATCAAAGCTAAAACTAACTTTTCAAGTAAAGCATACCTGGATTCCGGGCCATTTAGGGACTTACTTACGTAATAGACTGGAGTCTGCTGCCCCTGTTCCTCTTTTGTCAGTACTGCGCTGACGGCGTGCTCCGAAACGGCCAGATAAAGTTGCAGCTCTTCGTCATTTTTTGGTTTTGCGAGTAATGGTGGCGACATCATATATCCTTTTAATTGTTGAAGCGCCTGTTCGTGTCGGTCTGTCCACTCGAATTTTTTATTTTTTCTCAAGACGTCATAAAACAAATGGCACCTGTCTGATGATTTTGAAATGAAACGATTCAAAGCCGCAATTCGTCCTGTTAACCTCTGGATATCTTTGACGGATTTCGGAGATTCAATATCAATAATTGCTCGTATTTGTTCCGGGCTCGCCTCTATTCCTCGTTCGCTGACGATATATCCTAAGAATTCTCCTAACGTCACTCCAAAAGTACATTTCGCTGGATTGATCTTTAGGTTGTACTTTTTCAGTCTTCTGAAGGGTTCCGTCAGATGATAGATATGATCCTCTTTTTTCTTTGATTTGACGATCATGTCGTCGATATACACTTCCATGGTGTCCCCCATCAGATCTTTGAACATCAAGGTGACTAGCCTCTGAAACGTCGCACCTGCATTTTTTAGTCCAAAAGGCATAACAATATAACAATACGTACCTGTTTCAGTGATGAAGGCTGTGCTTTCTTGGTCATCGGGGTGAAGCTGTATTTGATGTTATCCACTGAATGCGTCCATGAAGGATAACATTTCATGCCCTGCCGTAGCGTCAGCCAAAGCGTCAATGTGTGGCATCAGAAATGAATCTTTGGGACATGCTTTGTTCAGGTCAGTGAAGTCCACACAGACTCTCCATTTGACTGGCTTGCCTTCTTCCTGCCCTTTCTTTTTCTGAACAACAACAACATTAGCTAACCAATCGGGATACTTTACCTCCTTTACCTTACCGGTTCGAAGCAGCGTATCAACTTCCTGGTTTATAATGGCATTCCTTTCTTTTGCAAAGCGTCTTCTTTTTTGTCTGACGGGTTTGTGTAATGGGCTGACGTTTAATCTGTGAGTTATGATATTAGGATCAATACCTGTCATGTCGTCATGACTCCATGCAAACACGTCCTTATGTTCTTTGAGGAAGTTTATCAGTTCATCTTTGAGGTGCTTTGGTATGTCTTTCCCGATGCGGATGACCCTTTCTGGATGTTCAGGGTCGATGGCGACTTCTTCTGTTTTGGCGTCATCTTCCACCAGAGCGGGGCCACCCTTTAATTGTTATGCGATCCTGGAGGCAGTTTGGTCCGCAGTTGGCTTCATCGCCGTTTGGTAGCAGGATTTGGCTGACTGTCGATCCCCCTTGATGCTTTGTACTCCCCATGGCGTTGGGAATTTGATTATTTGATGAAAAGTCGATGGAATTGCCCCCATTTGATGCAACCGGGGAGTTCCCAAGATCATGTTGTATGCTGGTATGTTTTAGACTACATCGAATTTGACCTGCATGTTTAGACCATGGGTATATACGGGTAACGAAATATTACCTACGGTTTTGCTCGGCTCTCCATTGAATCCGACCAAGCTTGACCCGGACCCTGTTATATCTTCCTCCTTGGCCCCTAGTTCTTTCAATGTTTTCATGGTGGTAATATTCGCGGTGCTCCCGTTGTCCACGAGGACTCGTTTGACTTCGCAGTTTGCCACTCTAAAGGAGACCACCAACGTATCGTGATGAGATTGTATCGGATCAGAAATGTCCGTTTCGTCAAATGTGATTGACGCAATTCTCCATTCCTCTTGACGTTTTCCGATCCTGTAAACCTGCAACGACTTGTCTCGGGTGTAATCCCGGGCGTGTCTTTTTGCTGCAGAATATGTTAGTCCACATAAATCAGATCCACCGTTAATAAAGCTGATTACCTTACATGGCACAGAGGGTGAAGGCGGCCTGGACTCATTTGGTGACGCTTTATCGTTCCGTCCCAACAGTGATTTGGTGCGTTCAGACATGATCTCCATCAGATAACCGTTTTTCAGCAAATAGGCCACCTCCTTCCTTAACGCGACGCAATCTTCCGTGTTGTGTCCGATATCGCCGTGGAAATCACAACGTTTATTCGGGTCCCGACGGCCCGCTGGTTTGTCCGTCCTTCGAGGCCATCTGACCTTTTCCCCTAATTTTTCCAGAGAGTGAATGAGGCCCGGAGTGGCAACATTGAAACAATAGTCATTGATGACAGGTGGTAAGTCTGGATCGTCGAGCCAATTTACTATCGACGATACCGGTCTATCCTCGGTTCTGACATAGGGTTTTCCGGTTCTGTAATCGTGTTTTTTGGATGTGCTCGATTTACATTGCCCTCCGTCATATGCATCTTGCCGATGTCGTGTCTGCTGATCTTCTTCTAGCCTGATGAAGGCCAAGGTTTTAGCCTGGACGTCTTCAAAGGTCCTGCACGGGTATTTTGTCAATTCCCGGTATAATTCTGAGTCGTCGGACAAGCCTCTCCGAAACGCTTCAACTGATGTCGGGATATCGCACCGTGGAATGGAAACTTTTTCTTTGTTAAAGCGGTGTAGGTAGTCCCGTAACGATTCTCCTCGTCGCTGTATGATTCTGTAAAGGTTGCTAGTCTGCTTTTCAAGTATTCGACTACTCGCGAACTGATGATTGAATGAATCGACCAGTTCTGCAAATGACCCGATACCCTCATTAGGTAGATTGACAAACCATTTGAGCGCTGGGCCAGCTAACGTTGCCCCAAAGCCGCGACACATGCATGCTTCCCTTTGATCCGGTCGGAGCGATACGGCAAGCATTCGCTGTTTGTATTGGGCGACATGCTCCACCGGGTCAAATGTGCCGTCGAACATTTTCATGGACGAAACGTTGAATTTGCGCGGCACTTCGACATCTGTGATCTGTCTGCTGAAGGGCGAGTCCGCATAACACGTCTTTGAGGCTCGATCCAACGGAAGGGGTACTCCGGGCAGCCCGTTGATCTTATCCTGCATCTGTCGGAGTTGCTCCATAATCATTGCTATCGGATTCACCTGGACTGGCTGAATGGATTCAGGCGCCGAGACTGTCAATCCTGCCATCGGGGTTGCTTCGGGACGGGTCGGTGACGGAATAATTATGACATCAGGGTGTCGCCCTCCGCAACTCTTCCCTGCTGAAGCGGCTGGTCTACGCTGCCGTTGTGCCTGAAACACGGGTGGCAACTTGTCGAATATACTCTGGGTCCTCTCCTGCATGAGACCAGACGGTCCGGGTTCGTCACGAGTTCTGCTTTGGTAATGAGTGACATACGGCTCCGTCGGAGCTAGCGCGCCTGACGTCATGGGTAGGCTTTGAGTGGCCGCCTGCAATCCCGTCCTTCTTGATCCAGGACGCAACGATTCCGGGAAGAAGCAGGTCGGAATGCTTGGGATAGGGGTCGTTTCAGGGACGAGTGGCGTGTACGGTATCACTTGAGAGATGACGGTGGTTTGTGACTCCCCGGCCGGTGAGAGGCCCAATGTGAGGGATATGGGCTCGGAAGCGATGGTGGGCGTGTCCGTTGCCGTCAGAGTGGATTCCAAATCTAGCCTCGTGATCACGGGCATGAGATCGTTCCTTCGATTGCCCCTATAGTTGGATGCGATTGAGACTGCTGACTGAACTTGGGATCGTAATAGATCGTTCTCTCGTTGGAGATGTGCCACCCTTTCCGCCAATTCCCGGCGAAACTCTGTTCGAACTGCCTCCATTTGAGCGTGGATTTCCTCCAACAAAGGGTTGTTTCCAGTCATGGTGATGATCTTTCCTTGCACGAGGCCCCACGGTGGGCGCCAAATTGTTTAAGCAAGAATTAAACTAATCTAAAATTATATGTATGTAGGGATCGTACAAGAAACAAAATGTAAAAACTGAAAATTAATGAATGAAATGTATTAATCTGAGTGTATGAATGAAGGAATGATGCTACAAATGCATAGATAATTAAGCCAGACTGATCCTCCTATCCTTTGTAAGTTTTCCTCTATTTATACAACAATGTTACTCTATTCAAATGGTTCAACTGTCCGCCGGAAATGTCGCCGAATCCCTAGGCCCCGTCATTCGGTTGAATACTCCTACTAAGTCTATCCTTATCCGATTCGTTGGTCTTTTTGTTTAGTTGGACTTCGCCTCTTAGGGATGGGCCGACCTATTTGCACTTCCGTGGCCCAACAGACCCGACCCAAATCTTGCGTTTACGTTATACTGCAAAGAACATCTATACGAATGGACCCCGTTTTTTACACCCGGTCACGGTGGCGGATCTTGGATATTAATTTTGAAGGTTCAAATTTATTTTATTATAAATGTTGGGTGTCCATATGCATATATAAAATTTGCACTATCACTCATATATAAAATTTGCACTACTAATTAAAATTTTTGGGTTTTCACATGAACACTTTTGATCAATATACATCCGCCACTGCCCAGCCACCAGACTAATTTAATAACTTGAGGCGAACTTACCATCCCGCCATCCAAAAAGAGTTTGAGATTTGATCAAGTACAAGAGCATATCCAATCACTACAAAAAAATTCGCCTGTAGTCACGGACCGTAGTCACGGATTTGGTTCGTGACTAGTTAGTCACGGTTCTAATCACGGTTTAGTCACGGAACCGTTAAAAAAAAGTAGTCACGGATTTGTCCGTGACTATAGGTAGTGACGGACCTAGTCCGTGACTAAAGTGTTCCGGCCAACCCATTTTCGCCTCCGGCGGGATTTTTTTTTAAATTTGAAATTAGTCACGGACGTGTCCGAGACTAATTCCGTGACAAGTGCAAAATTGATTTTTTCAATGTTCCAAATTTAAAGTGCACCGACAATTCGTACAAAAAAGTGTAGTCACGGACACATCCGTGACTAAGTCCGTGACTACAAAATTTATATATGCAGCCTCGGCTTCATTCAACAAAATCACACCATCTACTCCAGATAGAATTCCAGATAGAATTGAAGGATGTAATCTACCCATCTCATATCATTTTTCCTGTTTATGCAGATAAGGTATGTAATTTGAATTATGTATTTTTTGTAAATTAGTTAAATATGTAAATTTGTTAATAAATACATATGTAAGTATATTATTGAATATAATATTGGCAATACATATGTTATTAATTTTAAAATATAGGGTTAAAATTACGTAAATTAGTTAAATACGTATGTAAGTATATATGATTAAATATAATTTAAATGCATATTATTAATATTAGTTAAATGTAAGTATTATTTAATTCAAATGACTTTATATATATATATATATATATATATATATATATATATATATATATATATATATGATTAAATATAAGTATATGATTTCTTTATATTGGCAATTATTGTTAATTAAGGCGGCCTAATTTAGGATTAATAATGATTTAAATTAGGGTTAGCTAAAATTATTGGATTTGCTCATATTATTTAATTTAGTAAATTGTTAAATGTGCATTATTAATAAGATTAAGATATTGATAATTTTAGTATTGTGGATTAAATTAATGTCATTAACGTATTGTGCATGTTTATAGTTTAATAATATTAATTATTGGACGATAGTTAATTTTAATGGAATTTTAGTGATTTTTAGTGAATTTTAGTGAAATTTTAGGCAATTAGTTAATTTTAAGGGAACTTTAGGGAATTAGTTAATTTTAAGTGAATTTTAGTGAATTTTAGTGAAATTTAAGGAAACTAGTTAATTTTAAGGGAATTTTAGGGAATTATTTAATTTTAAGTGAATTTTAGTGAAATTTAAGGAAACTAGTTAATTTTAATGGAATTAGTTAATTTTAAGGGGAATTTTAGGGAATTAGTTAATTTTAAGGGAATTTTAGTGAAATTTAGTGAAATTTAAGGAAATTAGTTAATTTTAAGGGAATTAGTTAATTTTAAGGGAATTAGTTAATTTTAAGGAAATTTTAGTGAAATTTAGTGAAATTTAAGGGAATTAGTTAATTTTAGGGAATTAGTTAATTATAAGGGAATTTTAGTGAATTTTAGTGAAATTTAAGGAAACTAGTTAATTTTAAGGGAATTAGTTAATTTTAAGGGAATTAGTTAATTTTAAGGGAATTTTAGGGAATTAGTTAATTTTAAGGGAATTTTAGTGAAATTTAGTGAAATTTAAGGAAATTAGTTAATTTTAAGGGAATTTTAGGGAATTAGTTAATTTTAAGGAAATTTTAGTGAAATTTAGTGAAATTTAAGGGAATTAGTTAATTTTAAGGGTATTAGTGAATTTTAGTGAAATTTAAGGAAACTAGTTAATTTGAAGGGAATTAGTTAATTTTAATGGAATTTTAGGGAATTAGTTAATTTTAAGGAAATTTTAGTGAATTTTAGTGAAATTTAAGTAAACTAGTTAATTTTACGGGAATTAGTTAATTTTAAGGGAATTTTAGGGAATTAGTTAATTTTAAGGGAATTTTAGTGAATTTTAGTGAAATTTAAGGAAACTAGTTAATTTTAAGGGAATTAGTTAATTTTAAGGGAATTTTAGGGAATTAGTTAATTTTAAGGAAATTTTAGTGAAATTTAAGTAAACTAGTTAATTTTACGGGAATTAGTTAATTTTAAGGGAATTTTAGGGAATTAGTTAATTTTAAGGGAATTTTAGTGAAATTTAGTGAAATTTAAGGAAATTAGTTAATTTTAAGGGAATTAGTTAATTTTAAGGGAATTTTAGGGAATTAGTTGATTTTAATATATTAATAATACTTCACATATAATATGTTGGTAATGTTTATAATTTAGAGTTTTTAACCTGTATAATTTTTTCATTATAATATTCAGGCATAATGTATAGACAAAATAGAATTTGGATGTATGATAAACATGCGGTATTGTACGGAATGCAATCAAATTTTCTTGAAAGAGTTGAGGAGTTTATTAAATTCGCACTTGAACACTCGGCTTATATGAGTGGTGATAAAATCAGATGTCCATGTTCAAAGTGTAAAAATCTCAAATTTAAACACCCAGACGAAGTTGGGTGGGATTGTACGCGGACGGTTTCCTTCCCAATTATTACAATTGGACTTCTCATGGCAAACCTTTGGATCCATCTGTTTTACCACAAACGGTAGGTTCGTCTCGTAACGTCCCTGCAGAGATGAGTGCGTGGGGAGACCCTGCTGAAATGAGATGGGAGCAACGTATGGTATATGACGCATACGGTGCATCGATGTCTCAGTTCAACCCCCCACAACCATCTAACGATCCTCCTGAAGCTTCGACCTCGTATCAACCACATGAGGATGAAAATCCGATATTTTATGAACCTTATGTGGATGAAGGTTTAGCTGAAAGATTTCAAGATGTTTTAAAAGCAGCTGATCAACCCTTGTATGCTGATTGTGAGGGATACTCTCAACTATCCGTCGTTACAGAGTTTATGAACATAAAAGCTGAATACAGTCTCCCTGAAACTTGCATGACTAGAGTCTTGCAGTCAGTAGACGGGATGCTACCACGTGATCATAACCTTCCGGATTCATATTATCACATGAAGCAATTAATGTCTAAGTTGGGGCTACCTTATATAGAAATTGATGCGTGCCCGAAAGAATGTATGTTGTTCTGGAAGGATGATGAGACACTTGAATTCTGCAAGTTCTGTGGTGGAAACAGATACAAACCAGTTCCTCAAAGTAGAAAGAAACCACAAAATAAGTCGGCATTGTCTAAACTGTATTACCTCCCAATAGCTCCACGACTTCAGAGGATGTACGCTTCGACTGCTACTGCGAAACACATGACATGGCATGTTGAGCACGAAACAAAAGAGGGTATGATGTCTCACCCTTCGAACTGTGAAGCTTGGAGACACTTTGACCGTTGTCATCCTCAGTTTGCAATGGAGCCACAAAATGTGCGACTGAGATTGTGTTCAGACGGATTTGCTCCATTTGGAAGATTTGGGAAGGTATACACAAAACTGTTTTTACACAAAACTGTTTTTACACAAAACTGTTTTTATGTTTTTTATACAACTGTTTTTTATACAACTGTTTATAAAATACTGTTTATAAAAAACTGTTTATAAAAAACTGTTTTATAAAAAACTGTTTTATAAAAAACTGTTTATAAAAAACTGTTTATAAAAAACTGTTTATAAAAACAGTTTATAAAAAACAGTTTACAAAAAACAGCTTTTATATAAAATGTTTTTTATAATTTAAGATTTTAACCAAAATTTGATCTTCTATTATATTTACACTATTATTTGAAAATGTAAATTAATACTCCTCATTAATCAATTATTTTAGATGAGCAATGAACAATCAACCTCCCGTGCTCGCTCGAACTATGCGCCCTTAACCCAAGCCGAGCGCAACAATGAAGATTCGGAATGGGTGACACCTCACATGGTTGCTAAGTAAGTAACTATGAACTTTATCTAATGTCAAATAATTTTATCTAATGTCAAATAATCTAACCAAATAGATATAAAAAATATCATTAATTTTTTGAAGCGATCAAGAAGTGCTGAACCAAATCAAAATCATAATTGGTGGACACTTTCTTGGCAACTCGGCTACGTACACGGATGTTGACCCCAAGGTCCGTGAACTTTGGTGGAACTTGTTAAAGGTAAAAAAATGAATTTTCTGTTATTGTTGTAACCTAAAATTTGACAAATGATAAGTTAATTTATTTTTTTAATAAAGATCCGGTTTCGCTGGACTGAAGAACAAGGCCCCGCTATTCTAAGGGCGTACAATGCCAGAGTTTCAAATTGGCTTCGTCCCACTTTTAAGCGTGCCCGAGCCAGTGGGGTAAGTCCTCAATGGTGTTCGGATGAGGTATGGGAAAACCTCGTCCGCCACTGGTCTTTGGATCCGACTTTCTTGGCTAGAAGCGAAGCCGGGAAGAAAAATCGGATGTCCGAGAAGGCTGCGACGACACAATGGCACGGAGGCCGCAATCCTCAGAGTAAACATAAAGAAGCTCTTGTAAGTCTTATTCAAATAAACGTTACACCATTTTAACCCTTTATTTGTTTACATTTATTTAAACCTTTTTCGAACCTTGTAGACGGGGCCTCAAAAGAAGAGGGTTTCTATCCTCAAGATCATCAAACATTGTTGGACCCCGCACGGTGATGAGTCGGAAGCCAATCTGCCACCCCGCCTTGCTGAAATCGAAGTACTTAACATCAATTTTATTATTTCAAATCGAAGTAATTATCATTTCAATAATTTTTGTACATGCTTGTAGACAAAGTATAACGCAAATGTTGAAAAGAAGCGGGCGGAACTAGGCTTGACGCAAGAAGATGACATCGATTCTGATGTGGAAGATGATGCGATCCTTGAGGCAGCTGGGGTGTACAAGGGTCGGCTTCCGTGCCTCAGGGCTGAGGGGCAACGTATTTTGTACGATCGCAGCGGCAGCGGCAGCGGAGCTTCATCATCTTCTCGATCTAGGCGGGGAGAGGATCCACGCATCGCCCAATTGCAGCGAGAATTGGAGGAGCAGCAACGGGCATTCGAACAGCAACGGAAGAATGATGAAGAAACAAGGGTCCGGCTGGAAGCAATGGAACGGATCGTTGCCGGATATCAGCCTCCGACTCAGCCTCTTCCTCGGCCGTACATGTTGCACGTTGAGCAGACTCCTCAGGTTCCGCACATGGGTAATATGAGTTATCACTCTAACTTCGGATATGGTGTCATGCCTGCAATGGGGTCGACATTCGGATCTCTGTCGTCTGATATTCTCAATCAGTTTCAGTCATCCGGTGGAGGCAGCCGAGGATGCAGCCGAGGAAGCGACCGAGGAGGCAATCGAGGAGGCAATCGAGGCAGCCGAGGAGGTACCCGACCTTAGACATCGTGGATGCAGAAGAGGATCATCATCGTGACTATGATGATAATGATGACACATATGATTATGATGATTCTAATTTTTATCATAATGGAGTCCGACGTACGGGCATGTAATTACATAATATTGTTTAACATTGTATGGATTTTGTTTTTATAATTCAGTCTATAATAACATTTTTTATGTTTAAGATTGTATGGAATTTGTTTTTATTCTAATTGCTTTAAAGTAAAATTAAAATAAATTTTTATTTTTTTATTTAAAATGTTTTTTTTAAAAAACAAAAAACATTAGTCACAGACTAAATCCGTGACTACGTTTTAATCCGGAATAAATTTAATTTTTTTTTCAATTTTTTATTTTTTTATTTAAAATCGATTTTTTTTTAAAACAAAAAACATTAGTCACGGACCAAAATCCGTGACTACATTTTAATCCGGAATAAATTCAATTTTTTTTTAAATTAAACTTAGTCACAGATCATGTCCGTGACTAACATAAAAAAAAAATTAAATTAAAAGTAGTCACGGATATGGTCCGTGACTAACGCGCCGGAGGGCTAATTCCGGTCAAGATTTAGTCACGGACCGAGTCCGTGACTAAGCCGTGACTACACTTAGTCACGGTCAATGTTCAGTGACTATGTTCTAGTCACGCGGAATTAGTCACGTACCTAGTCACAAACAAAATCCGTGACTAAATGTGTTAGTCACGGAAATTTTACACTACGGTCCGTGACTAAGTCCGTGGCTACAGACAATTTTTTTTGTAGTGTTAATCACGTAATTAACCTTCGAGTATTTTCTTTATTGGTCCTGTAACTTTAATCACATATAAATTTGGTTCTGATATTAATAAATCTTTATATTTAATACAGAGAAAGTGATGTGTATGAGAAAATGAAAAGGAAGTGAAAAAGAAGTAAATTGTAAACAATGTCTATGACAATGTACATAAATAGACTTTGCAGAAGAATCTGCATGAAAAAGTAAATGAAAAGTTGACATAAACCGAACTAGGGAAGAAGGTTACCTTTCCATC